>JANHFO010002804.1:159584-176256 GCA_032468095.1 Pareas carinatus | reverse complement strand
GCTAGTGGGACTCGAACTGCTGAACTTACTGGCAGCCGACTGTTAACAGAAGTAGAATGCAATACTGCACTCTAACCACTGCACCACTGCAGCTCTTTAAGTGAAATCATAAGCCCAGTCACAGTTTCATTTAACAACTACTTCGCTTTAATGACTAAGTTATCTGTCCCAAATGTAACTGCTAAACAAGAATTCCCTGTATAAGCCTCTTTTTTTCGTATCTTATCTCTAATTTTTCTTTCAAGGAACAGATGCTGTTCATGAACAAACTGAGACTCTTTGCTTTCCTCATGTTTCAGACATAATTTCATTATCTCATATTGATGATCCTGTTTTATCTGACTAGATTGCATGTCCAAATATCTTTTCTAATGTTTCTTTTTTCAGCAACTAAAGAAATAAAACTTATCTGTTTGATGCAGCCACCATAGATCAAGCTCTATCAATACGACACTCAAATCCTTATCAAAACCGGGAGGCTTATGCATTGAGAGAATGCTTTTCCAGTTCTTCACTTGCAAGTTGTTTTTGTGTGTCTTGTTAAGCAATGAAGTATGATTCTGGAGTCCTCAACGGTCTCTGAGATAGGTTGTTTTCCTGTAGACATTTCATGACCCTACTCGGTAACATCATCAGTGCTAGAACAGAGTGAGTTTGTCATGACCTAGTTGGGTCATGAAATGTTTGAAAGGAAAGAACCAAGATCAGAGAGCATTGAGGATCCCACAGTTCAACCCTGAGCTATAAATATTATCTTCTATTAATAAAGTATAAATATGAGCAGATAAGCTGCTACCTATTTTCCTTGGTGCAACTTCCCCCCCGCCCCCCTGCTACCAGCGTCCTGTTTACAGAATTTCTTCCTCCCCAACCCTCTCTTATTTGATTGGCATAATGGACAGAGCAAGGCCATTGAGAATGTATTGTGCTATCATGATTCCTGATGAAGTGGGCAGAGTTTTTCGTTTCATACATCATTTAGCACTTGCTCTAAAACAGGCATGTATTTTCCCTTGATACACACTGAGTGGGGAGAAGGTGGCAAAATTCTCTTTTTTTAAAAAAAACCCCTCTTTTGACAGCCAACTTTCAACCTTTGCCTTTGGACAGGTAGGTCACCCAAGGCCTTATCCATCATGCATTGCAGCCAGGTAAACAATCGTTTTCATACGGTTTGTGCAGGCTGCTGTACAAGCTTAGCCTGATGAAAACGGATGGAGGCTGTGTAAAAAAAAAAAAGGCACCATTGATGGATTGCTTCTTATAGCAATGGCGTGAATATAAGGGACAAATAACCTATACATATTCATTATTTTCAGAGTAAAATGGGTAGCAACATACCAAATGATTTTGTTCTTTAAAAGTAGGGGACCCTATTTATAAAAGAGGGTAGTTATGTTGGTTCTCTGTAACTCAGCACCAACATGTCAGGTGCAAGGAACCAAGAATGGCATATGAAGTTTCTTCTGAGTAGTTTATTTATTGTTTATAAATATAAATTTATAGACAGAAATCTTGCCAGACTAAAACATCTCAAGCTATCTGCATGACTGTTAGATACACTCTATGAATAGCAGGGAAAGGATCTGCCAACACCCTTTTCCTGCATATCAAACTTTCCAAACTCTTTGCTCTCTGGAAAAGAGCCCCTCCCTCCTGTGACTCTACACCACATTCCCATATACAATGAATCACCTTGGACATTTAATGAAACCAAAGTTGTGAAACAACCAATAATGTTCAGAAAGATATATTTATAACAAGCACATCTTGAAAGAATGAAATTACAGAGGGCAATACTTTTTATTTCATCACCAAATTTGCAATGTTTCTCTCAACAATTAGAGAGCTAGTGTGGTGTAGGGATTAAAACACTAGGCTAGCAACCAGGAGACCATGAGTTCTAGTGTGATCTTAGGCACAAAGTCAACTTGATGACTTTGAGCCAATCACTGTCTCAGCTCTGTGGGAGTTAATGGGAAGCCACTTCTGAATAACGTTGCCAAGAAGACAGGGAACTAGTCTCCAGGAGTGAGAAAGATTCAAAGATGTACACATACACACTCAACAATTAAAAGGCACTAATTCACAGGCAATCACTATGTACATTTGAATTCTCCATAGATCTGAGTTCTCCCTTTGCACCAATCTATTGCTTTTCTATCACCCCAATTTCTTCAATGTAAAACCTCAACGATTCACTCAAGACTGAGCCCAGATCAAACCATAAGCTAGAGCATTTTTCAGAGAGTCACTGTTTGTGCTACCAGTTACACATACAAAGTCAGTTTCTCATAACAAACTTATTGCAGCTGTAAATCTTTAATCAAAGTGACAGAATGCATGGTGCACACTCAAAACTTTACACATAGAAGACAAGCACAAGAATCTTATTTGTGTAATTGAATCCAGAAAGATAAATACGACATGAAGATCCAATTATAGTCCCTTTCCAATCCTAGCTTCCAGGTATTTGAACAATAGCATATAAAGATGGTTTTCGGTGGGACACCAAATCCATCTCTTTCATGCCATTTTATACAATGATATGCGAGAATGACCTTAGAGGCAGAATGAAGAGCTGCAGATGAAGAAATTGTCAGATAAAAAGCAACTTAAACTATAGCAGGAATGTGGCCATGACATGTTGCTCAGAAACAGCCTTCCTTTTCTTGGGCCGTAAAATATGTACTTTCAGACTTATAAGATTCTGTTAACGTAAGTTTAACAATAAAGGAGGATTAGTTCGTCTAACTGTGCTTCTGGTCTGGTTTATCTTGCACGTCTGGTTACTAACTTGATTAACTACTTGGGTCATGTTTTTGTGTTTCAAGGAGTTGTTCCTCTCCTCTTCTCATAATTTGTGATGTGTTGCTGAGTTTGGGTCAGCTGACTCAACCTGTACTGGGATCTTCTTAGCTTAGGTTCTCTTCAGCTAATTCCTGTGGTCCAGCTTAAGGCAGAGCAGGTCAAGCTTTTCAGATTCAGATTGATCTATTCAGTTAGGAAAAATTGGCCATTCCACCAGAAAAGGGAATTAAAATGACTTTAACCAATAACAACTAGCTTGACAGAAGGACGAGGCATTTCCTCTTTAGTTTATCCACAGACACTGTTTCTTTTAAAAGGCCAACACAAAATTGATGGTATTTTTAAAGGAGATGGAGAAAATTCAGATGTTGCTTTACTGAATTTACAGCACAATGTATTTTCTACCATATAGCAATATATTGCCACGCACCTAACTGTCACACTGCAGGAAGAAACTGGAAAATTAAGAATATCTGATCTCTAGTGTATCCCATCTTTGCTAAAGCAAAGGATAAAGTAGAAAAATCTTTAAATTATGACTATTGTGTCTTCAAATATCTAGCTTTCATTCCTAGGAGGATAAAACACTGCTTGAGAAATATGCATGTTAAATGTTTCCTTGAGTTTTGTAACAAATAAGTGAACGATCCTGTGATGAAATTACTATTGTTGATGTGACTTAACTGTCACTTTTTAATTTACTTTGATTTTTATTTTCACTTTGTGTTGTATTGATGTTTTTAGCTATGCGCTGCCCACAGTAATTTTTTTTAGATTTATGATCATAGAAGATTGACTTGAACTAATTAATTAAATTTAGTATTAAGATGACAGGTAGCAATTTTTTGGAATTGTGGGATGAAGCTTCCAATGGAATCTAAGATATTGTTTAGGTTTTGATCCACAGGTATGTTTCAAAAATATGTGGTCTACTTTGTTACAAGAAGGAATCCTGAAAATTTTACTTAATTGTTCTTTCCGTTGAAAGTCAACAAAGATATCGCCTTCCTCTAAAAGGCAGACTTGATGACACGATGAATGTATGATTATGAATGTGTCTTATGACTAATCATTCTTTGTCAATTATAATCTTATGATTATAATCACAGTTTGTCAATTATAGCCTGTATGTAAGTATTGAGCATGTACACCAGAAACAAAATCCTTGTGTGTCCAGACACACTTGGTGAATAAATTCTAATTCTAATTTCCTCTGAATGAGTCAATTGTCTACTGAATGAGTCAAGTGTTCCCTTTACTAGAATTTCTGATCTGTGCTTGGTTAAAGTACATCAAGGTTATTTTTTCCCCAAAACATTTTCTACTAGCAGTATGTCAGCATTGTATAAATTCTGCCGCAGTGTTTCTTTCTGTAGCATTTATTCACTTACGTCAATATTTAATTTGTTGTAGTTCTAGACACGTTGATACTTTGTGGAAAAAATAAGAAATATTCTTCCCTGTTTTCCCTGTATAGAGATCTGCCTCTAGCATTTCTTTACTATTCTTTGTTAAAGTGCTCCTTTATGCAATTACATTCTCTTGGTAGTGATGGATAGGAAAGTCTGTATATGTATGTTTTAATGATTTTAAAATAAACTATTCCCTCCTTTTCAAGTCTATCTTCTTTCTTTTTCACTTTCCAGGTATATTCGATCAAAAGGATTATACAATCCTACCTTTACTTCTACTCTATTTCCTTGAGTTACTGCTTGAATTTACAATGGGTTGAAAATTGTGGTTGTATCATTTAATGAATTCCACAACTGAACAGAGATGTGAACATAGATCTTTTAGATTATGTTGATGAAGCCCAATATTTCTATCTGAGAACTTTTATTGACTGTTGAGTTGTTTCATATCTATGATGGACTTAGAATAAAACTCCAAAATTGATATAATTAGAGTAAAATTATTCATAAATCAAAGTCTTCTTTCTTTACCCTATTCTACAGAGTTGTTTTAATTATTGCCTTATTTTGTTTAATCTCTGCTCTATCTTGTCCTATGTGTCTAAATGGATGGTTCATTAAATCTATATATGTATTCAATATATATATTCACATTGCCAACAGGAAACCTATGTGTTTTCAAGAGGGCTAATATAAAAGAATAAATGATTTCAATCTGAGCTATAGAGTATTTAAAGTACTTACGACTATTAAAAAACTGGTTTAAAAATTATTTAAAATATCATACTGTAAGGTAAGACAAGAGTGAAAACATCAACATTGGTTGTGAAGTTGCATTTCATACCACTCAAACTATATCATCATTCTCATCTAATAGGCAGAATCAAGACTGAAAATGAGATTGGCTAGTCCACTTTTCCATTGACTAGAATAATTATACCACATCTTTGCAAGCTTGTAGGAATGGTGAACTGTGTTTTGGGATATACACAACTATGGATCTGACCGTTAATAAATTTTTAGCAACAAGCAAGGATCTTTTTCCTACAGTTCTTGGAAAGGTAACGTCCATTCTTAATTTTAGCCCTCAGCTATCCAGTGTACCCTTTACCAAATCAAGGAAAACATTTGTAAGCATTACAAAGGTATTTCCAAGGAGCAGAATCCTTCAGCAATTCAGCTTCTGCCTTCACCACCATCTCTAAAGCAAATGTGAACAACCTGATTTTTTTCTGTGAAGCTTACCAGAGTGGCTTGAGGGAGAAGAGAAGAAGCTTAAAAAAATAGCAGTAAGACTGAAGTGATTGAAGGCTACTCTGGCTCTGAAAAGACAAACCAATTTACCATGCCAGTTTGCATTGTTTTATTAATCCATATGGCTTCCACATGATTATGAATGCACCTAATACGTGCATGACATGATGAATGTACTTTATGATAATGAATGTATCTTAGGATTGTAATTATTGTTTGTCAGTTATAGCCTTATGATATAACCATAGTTTGTCAATTGTAGCCTGTATGTAAGTATTGAGCGTGTACACTGGAGACAAATTCCTTGTGTGTCCAGACACACTTTGGCCAGTAAATAAATTCTATTCTATTCTATTCTATTCTATTCTATTCTATTCTATTCTATTCTATTCTATTCTATTCTGTTCTGTTCTGTTCTATTCTATTCTATTCTGTTCTGTTCTGTCCTGTTCTGTTCTGTTCTGTTCTGTTCTATTCTATTCTATTCTATTCTATTCTATTCTATGGACGGTGACTTCTACTTTGGCAGTCGTGGAGAAGCTACTTAGCAGATAGAGAGGGGATTGCAATTGGATTCCTTTGAAGAATGCATCTTCTTTCTTTCAAAATCTTAAAACAGTAGATTACAATTCCTTTCCCTTGGGTGCAGCTTATAAAATGCACACTGTTGTTATTTATGGCAAACCTCTCCCTTTGCTTTTGATATACACCTCAGCCGTTCCTCAAACATTCATCAACTCACAATCTTTAGCTCCTCTGTTATATTTCAGTGCTTTTACCGCATTCACTTCTCAGGAATATCATTTATATTGAATGTGGTAAAGATTGTTTCCCTTTGCTGCTTCACCATTTCATACACCGCAAATTACATATCTGAGGTGTTGTAATGTAAACAATGCTACTGCTTAAGATAGCAAGCAATTGAAACATATTGTTTAAATGCATATGAACTACTGAAGTACAAGAATTATTTTCAGATGGAATATCTTGTTAACCATGAGAAGGAAGTTTAGGCACATATATTCAAAAGGGAAGAAGTAATGATCCATAGCAAAGTTCCTGAATATTATGAGCATTTGCTACTGATGAGATCTAGTGGAGTGTAGAACAATCTCCCAGTGGATACAGTATTGAAATAAAGGGACTGGAGAGATCCAGCTATTAAAGTCACCTTGAGCTGGTCTTCATATTTCAGCTTAGTGGGCTTGTCTTTGGGTTGTTGTGAAGAGAACTAGTATACAGGTTGTTCTTGTTTACAGACTATGCCTAGTGCAGTGACAATTCAAAGTTGCAATGGTTGTATTTTTTTTGCAACCATTCCTTGAATTTATAGCTGTTATAGCATCTTGCAGTTTATGATCACCATTTATGTATGTGCATCTTAGCTTGTGGGAAGCAGAGTGAATACAAATGACCCATACAAGTGAACCCTTTGCAACATAACGATTTCACAGAGGTTGGCAAGATAAAAATGTTTGCAAGAAAAACAAAGTAATTGCAATTCTGGGCAGTGTGTATGTGTCTGTGTAATAGGAAGGAAGGACACACTATGGTTTTCGGGGGGAGGGGAGAGATGGATGTGAAAACCTTGGCCTGAACCAGGATGCAATATCTTAAATTAAATTATAAATTATAAATAAATATCTGCCTAGAGGGTGCAAAAAATTATCTCACATGCCAAAGTCTTGCGAAGGATGACAAAAATTAGTTAAGACAATACTGCATTGAAGTCAGAAGTAAAATCATAATCACATGATTTTTTTCTTAATATCTGTAGGGCTTCACTTAGCTATTGGAAGGGAAGTAAGGGTATTAAGTCTGTTGTGGTTACACAAATTTGCATTTGATGATAATTTTGGTTAGTTAACTAAAATCCCAGTTGTGATTGCTAAGTGAGAACTACCTGTACACTGATTCAATTTCTTTGGAAGAATCATTTTAGTCCATTAAAGTTGACCCATATCTTTATTTGTATATTTGTAATGGAAGAAATCTTCTCCTTGGGCACAGATGAGGTCAGTGTAACAGTCCCAAGATAGGTAAGGGACAATGGTAAGGAAATAAAATGGTGGTCCATTGCAGACTGCGCCCTTCAAATTGATTTTTCAGAAAATGCTTAAAATTCATGTTGTATGCTTGTATCAAGTAGCTCAACAAAGCAAGAGCTGCATGCGCTGTACAAATAAAATATCTGATTGGTCAATCAGAATGCTAATCAGCTGTAGTTTTAAAAGTGTAAGCTGTATATTAAGGCAGCTCTTTGAGTTGCATGTAACATATTGGACGGGGCCCTGAAGACTGTCTGAAAATACACCAAGAATATCAATGCTACTGAGGGACTGGAATGGAATGGATTCCATAAAGGAATGGATTAGCAAGGCAAAGGCTCTGATCCTTTTATCATTGAGAGGAAGAAGGCACACTCAGGCAGATGACTGGAAACTACAAAATACAACAGCCTAGACCAGATCCTATCTCCAAACTGTCACGTCAAACAACCAGTCATTTCAATGCAAGATTGTGCAGGATCTATGCACATCATCAGGGCAAGCACACATCTCCCTGGGACCTTATCAAATGTGTCTTCAAAGCTTGGCATTTGGTTGGCCAGTCAATCCAGTGACACCATCTACTTTGGCACATGCTTCAGATATCTCCATGTGTCTGTTTCAATCAAAGGGCAAATTATCTCACAGCTTCTCTCGCCCCCCTCAATTCAAGTAACTTATTTTTCTGGATAGTGCTACCCTGTTTCCTGGATAATAAGTCGTAGCTAGAAAATAAGTTCTAGCATGATGTCAGAAACAAAAATAATAAGTATGTTCCTGAAGATTGATTGCAACTGTTATTCAGGAGCAAAAGTTAGTCCATGTTGTCCTTTGTATAACCTGATCAGGCCCAATACTTACATAATTTGTTTTTCTGCTAGTTTGAACAATAACAAGTGTCATAACCAGGAATGTTCCTGGGGAGAGAACATGATCAAGTTAGATCAGGTCAAAGACTGGGCTTCTTGCCAGTTAAACTAGGAATGATACATATCCTTGGAATAATGCATCAATGTCATAGAATGCTGTAACTGCCAAGATTGTGAACCCAGGAAAGAAGGGAAGAGTAGGGGGTTGGATTATTTATCTCTAAAAATGTATAAATATGCGGTTCATGGCCATTGTATTTTGCTTTTTGACCCTACATTGGACGAGGGTAGAAATTCACCTTTGCAAACTCTATAAATAAAGCTCTTAAAAAGATTGTTCACGTATCTTTAGCTATTTCAAACTAGGGTTCTGGAACATCACAATCATTTTTCAGGGTGCTTGTAATTTAAGCACTACCCCCAAAATAAGCCCCAGTTAAGATCATCATCCATATAGACACATTTAGTACTGCATTTCCCCCCAAATAAGACCTAACTTGAAAATAAACCCTAATGCGTCTTTTGGAGCAAAAATTAATAGAAGAACTGGTCTTATTTTCAAGGAAACACAATAAAATGTATTTATTTAATTTCTATAGTTGCTCATCTAAGTCATTCTAAGTAGTTTATAATTCCAAAATTATAAAATGGTTAAAATAATGAAAAATAATAAAAGCATTTAAAAATAAATATATCCAGTAGCCAGGATAGTTAATCAACAGTAAAGTTCAGAAATGGATACCTTAACACAGTTTGAGTTACAGACCTGCATACACAGCCAGGATTTTAAGGTCTTGCAAAAGGCCAACAAGGTTTGGAGACATTCATATCCACAAAAGGAGAATATTCCACAGAGCAGGGACAATGCAGGAGAATGCCTGTCTTCTGGTTCCCACCGGCAGATACTCTTTTGCAGATGGCCATACCCAATCTGTTGGATGGGCAGAGACTCTGAATAAAAGATATTCCTTCAGGTAAACTTGTCTCAAACCATGTAGGGCTTTACAGGTGGCAAGCAGCACCTTGCATTATGATTTTTATGATGATGTCTTCTATAGTATTTGCTCATTATTTATTATTTTATTATTATGTCATAGCTGTTTAAATGTAGTTGATGATATTGTAAGACATTGAGAGGTTTTAGATTGTCATGGTTAGAAATCCCTCAATAAATAATAAATGATCAACCTACTGGTGAGAGAACAAAAAAAAAACAGCATCTGAAGACAGGGCAAGAAGCAATGGATGGAAACTAATCAAGGAGAGAAGCAACCTAGAACTAAGGAGAGATTTCCCATAGTTAGAACAATCAACCAGAAGTTGTGAATCACTGGAAATTTTGAAGAAAAGATTGGACAACCCTTTGTCTAAAATGGTACAGAGTTTCCTGCCTGAACAGGGGGTTGGACTGGAAGATCTTCAAGGACTCTTCTAAGTCTGTTATTTTGTTATTTCACAGTAGGGAGTTGGACTCAGTGACCCAAGTAGATGATTTTATCTTTCAATCTGTGTGAAGGAATTTTGACTTGACCTTGAGAAAACTGGAAGAGAGCCATTCAGGGATTTGAAAAAGCGATTTCACAATCGAGGAAATGTAAGAAAGAAATTCAAATTAACCATACCTTGATTTTGTTTAGTATAAGACAAGGCAGAGATAAACTCGGACAAGATCTAAAGATTCTATTTCTAATTATATCCTACAACAATAAAATAGCATTCCTGGAGTCAGTTATACTGTTTTTTTTAATCTGCACTATGTTTAACTTAGACCAAGGTCAAGAAACAAGGTCAAATTAGGCTACTAATACAATGTTCAGCATATTGTGGGTTAGCAAATCTAAATTTTTATTCCAGCATAACACTGTGGGCCAAGAAACAAGATAATCATCCCCTTTCTGCCAATTTAGGCCCTTTCTTAAAAGCAAAACCATTCTTTTCAAACTATTAATAGTGAATATGTGCCTCTCCTTGAGACTTGCAAATTTGAATGTATAATATTACAGGTAGCCCTTGACATATGTGAGCATTCATTTAATGACCAACGTTATGATGGTGCTAAAAATGATTTATGACTTTTCCTCGCACCTACAGTTATTGTAGTAACTTTACGATCATGTGATCAGTATCTGGACACTTGGCAACAGGTGTATATTTACGATGATGCAGTGTTCTGGGAGTCTCACCATGGCCATTTGTAACCTTGGGGGGGTAGGGGGAACCTCTGACAAGTGACGTCAATGGAGAAGCCAGATTTGCTTAGTGAATATGTGATTTGCTTAACGATTGTGGCAAAAGAGCTCATAAAATCATTTGTAACTCCTTAACAATTCTATTGGCAATGAAAGTTCCAGTCTCAACTGAGGTCATAAGTTGAGGACTAATTATATATTAAGGATCATAAAGATAGACATTATTTAGCAGGGAGTCCATACAGTTCACTTCTTTTTGTCACCATCTCCTTTGTAGCACCTTTCAAGACTTTTTTTTAAAAAAACCCACCCTCCTACTTACTAGCCTCAAAGACTTCTCAGAATGAGTGACCCAAAAGCGTTTGAAACATTTTCTGTACAGTTTTTCAGCTTCCTCTCACTCCCCTCGCCTTCTTCTTCACATTGCCCCCAAACCATCTCAAGAACCTTTACATGGTTTAGCAACAGCTTCCAAAAGGTGACATGACTCTAAACGTGTACCTGCACCTTTCCCCTCTTGTTTGTATTTGATGGCATTTTTTTTTCCACAGTGAAAAAAATACAACACTGAAGCAAAAGGTTGTTTAAGTCCTAAGGGTAAGGGAAGGGGGAAAGGCAGTATTAATGGTTTGCACAGCATGGGCTGGCCAGATGATGTTTAGACAGGCTTGCACTTTGTGTCAAATAAAGCCACCCCCGTCCTCAGCACATTCCGTTAGGAACTGTATCTCACTTCAGGCAGGCTCCAGCCTGGCAATTACTGTTCTCACACATGGAGTTAAAACTTGCTCTTCCCACAGTCCTCGGGGCGGGGGGGGAGGGAGGTGTGCCAGAGCAGAAAGATGAAAGCCAAGAGGAGGGCAACAACCAGCTAGCTATTAATGAAGAACAACATGGGAGGTGGATCCAGGAAAAACTAGGGCAGAGAAGATGTCTCCAATGATAAGGTAGCCATGTCTGGATGCTTAGAAAGGTCCACAACTGTTGTGGCAGCCATGGAGAGGTGGAAAAACACATGTGGCTTCCACAAGAAGCATGGATGATCACAATGCACCTTTCACCAAATGGAAATCTGAAAGCCATTCGCAAAGAGCTGTTATAAACCCAGAAGAAGGATCTTGAGATCACAATTCAACCTCATTTTCTTTCACCTTCAGAATCATCTTCTCCCTTTTTCCTATCATTCCCTATTCCCAGAGACAATAACCATATCCTGGTTTCTTATCCAGCTACAGCAGGACAGGGAGTTATTCAAACTACCTCAGGTTACGTGTCTTTTTCTTTTAGGATAATATAAATACTTAAAAAAAACAATTTATCAACAAGGTATTTTTTGACTGCTTCCTTAGAGGAAGTGGTTCAGCAATGCTTGAATGGTTGAGATAGAAGATCGTACGAGTATTACTAACGTGTGTGTGTCTGTGTCTTCCATTGGTGACTGCCTGAACAAGTCTGCAATTTTCTAGAAACATTTCAGAATTTGCCTTTGTTTCTTTCTAGAACTGAAAGAAAATGTCCAGCCTGATCCAAGACCACTCAGCTAGCCTCATGGCTAAGGCAGGAATAGAATGCTTAGTGTCCTGTTTTTAGCCTGTTGTCTTTAACTACACCAAACTGGTTTTTGTTGTTAACTTGCATCCTTTACTCCTTGCATGGTTGAACTGAAGCATTTCTTCTTCAACTTGCATTAACCCAACCTCTTTGTTCAGCCATTATATGAAGACACATATACTCTGCACAATCATTCCTCATTTGCTAACGTGAAGCTACTTCCTCATTAATGCCCATTTCTTCCATTCTTGAATCAGCAGAAAAGTGCACTGTATGACATAATTTGCTTTACCTCCAAGGCCAAGTTTTACTTTGTCTCAGCAATGAGGGCAGGCAATGATGCTGTCCTTACAGTTTCAGTATAAAATAGATTCGGAACCACTCTCTTTCCTCTCTCACCCAGCATCCCGACAAGCAGAAAAAGAATACAACTTTTAACCAAAAGGAAGTGGTAAGGTGCAGTGAGAAGACTTCAGGATCTGCCTCTTCTTCATTCTGTTGATTAGTCAGCCAGAATTTATTTACAGGATAATCAATCTCCCCTGCTCACATACCTATGTAATTTAAACCTGCTGGTTAGGAGAAAGCTTAGATTATATCAAGTGTTCCTTACCCATATTTCCAACATGGAACTCCAGGGAATAAGTCTATCATACCCCTGAAAATCAACAGTTTGATAGCAAGGGTGAAACAACTACCCTCTGAATGCCGATACAGGGCATTGCAAACCAAAACAACTAGACACAAGGACAGTTTCTTCCCCCTTGCCATCCATCTGCTAAACAACTAACTTCACAACACTGTTAAAATACCTTGCAGAAATATATCATTATTAGCCTTCTCATCTTTCCTGTTACTTACTACCTATTACCTATTGTCTTATTTGTATGACAATAACTTGTTGCTTACATCTTAAAATATATAATAGTTGTGTCCTTTAGTATTCTACTTTGACTTGTAGATTGATTATTAGTATTCTATGACTGTTCAATATAGACTCTCAAACCTTTAAAAAAATTGTATGGCATGATGAATGTGTTTTGTGACATAGTTTGTCAATGTTTTGATATATGACATGATGAAACGCTTTGTGACATGATGTGTGTTCAGACACACTTGGCCCTAAAATTCTATTCTACCACAGGGACAACAATGTCCCAGCTAACAGATTTATTCTGTTCAAGCAACATGTCCTGTCTCTCCTGCAGCCAACTAAAAAATTGTAAAAGGCACTGCTCAGCAAGTGAGGATGTTTACAAAATAAAACAGCAATTTTAAATGTTGCTAGTCCAAGTGGTTGATATTCCTGTATCAAAAACAGAAAAAAGCTCAACAAACAGAGGCCGAAACAGCTAAAAGGGGCATTATACATTGATCAGATAGCAATTAGCTTCACAGTGCTTTACAGACCTCTCTAAGTGGTTTACAGAGTCAGCATAACTGACAATCTGGGTCCTCATTTTACCAACCTTGGAAAGATGGAAGACTGAGTCAACCTTGAGCCAGTCGGGATTGAACTCCTGGCAATGGGCAGAGTTAGTCTGCAATAATACATTCCAAAAACTTTGCCACCAGGGCTTAGTGGTGGCAAGATGTAGGCAATCAAGATCTGAGTATCATTGCCAGTATTATCATTGAGTACAGGGAGTCCTTGACTTATGACCATAATTGGGACTGAAATTTCTGTTACTAGGCAAGGAATTTCTGTTAAGCAAATTGCACTAGATTCTGCAACATTTTTTTCTGCCACCGTTGATAACTGAAACATGCAGTTGTTAGGTAAGTCATGCAGTTCAGTGATTCTAGGCTTCCCCTATTGGTCTTGCTTCTTTGAAGCCAGCTGGGAAGGTTGCAAATGGCAGCCACATGAACCTGGGATGCTGCAACCGTCATCAATATATGCTGGTTTCCAAATTTTGATCTTCCAATTGTGGGTTTGCTGCAACAGTCATAAGCATGGGGACCTGTGATAAAACACTTTTTTTCAGTGCTGTTCTAACTTTCACTCCTGTCATTAACTATCATTAAATGGATGGTTGTAAGTCGAGCATTACCTGCATACGGCAAGATCTGTGTTGGGAAAAGAGAGAAAATACAAAGACTGAATATCTAAAGGTGACATCAGACTGCCTTTGGAGCGGGCTGAGAATGAATAGAGAGAGGTGTTGTCATGAGGACATGCCTCTTAAAAGTAATTAGTGAAGCAATTGCATTCTGTGGTTGAAGAGAGATGAGGATGAAATATTAGCTTAATGACTCTTCCCTTGACAACTGAATGAAAACTGGTTAGAATTTGGACAAAGCATAAGATGTTTGTGGAACTCTTTCCTACTTCGATGAGGCAAACAGAATTCTCTTTCTACTCAGATTATCGTAATTATTTCTAAATTAAAATTCAGACTGGCACAAAACAGAGCCTGCACATGTTTTCATACAAAACTGTACTTTGTTTTTAACTTGTTTGGGATAATATGAACTTCCCTAACTATTTGCAAATAAAAGAAAAAGATCATGTGGTCAGACAGCAAAACAGCGAAATCCTTGCGCATTATTATATTGCACTATTTATGTATCAAAGGAGATTAAACTGCTGTTTTGGGAGCCTTTTCTCTTCAGGTTTACTTTGAAATGTTTTAGGACTTCTGCGGCATCTTTTTGGAATTTATGAAACTCTTGATTAACTGTAAACACAAACCAGAGAAAATCAGCACAGCTTTCTTGGTTTATCTGAGATGAGTGAGCAAAAACAAAACTATCTCAGAAAAAAAGAGCAGCGAAGCTGCAAATGCTTTTAAACTATTTTTGTCTAAATTTTTTCCTGCTTGTTTTTTTATAGTTGCAAGCACTTTCTCTCAAAAAATCAAGTGTCAGAAATGTGTCAATCCTATAGTATGGGAAAAATTGCTAGATTATGTAAGCTATCTTTCTGTCAAGAAATAAGTACTCCTTATTTAGTCTAATATATCATAAACTAGACCTGGCATGGGAAACAGATAGAATAGAATTCTTTATTGGCCAAGTGTGATTGGACTCACACAAAGACTTTGTCTCCTGTGCATAAGTTTGTGATGTGCTGTACATATAAGATACAAGTGATCAATTATGATCATAATAATAGAATACATTCATCATGTCATCATATCATAAAATGCATTCATCATGTCATAAGATACATTTTTGTGACATACACAGAACAGTCATAGAGTTCTAGATAAGCAATCTACAAGTCATACTAGGATACTAAATAAAAAACTACCATAGATTGTAGGATACAAGCAACACGTTAATTGTCATACAGATAAGGTAATAGGAAAGATAAGAAGGATAATAGTGATACGTCTCTACTAGCTAATTTAACAGTGTTATGGAAGTTGGTTGTTTAGCAGAGTGATGGCATGGGGGGAAAAACGCCTTTTTGTCTAGTTGGTTTGGTTTGCAATGCCCTATAGAAACCTCTGGAGGGAAAAAGATTAACAGGCATGCACCCCAAATTTGTTTGTTTGCTTTTAATGAAAATTCAACAGCAAGTGTTTGTGGGATTTAATCAAGACAGTGCATATAAGGGGAACATTAACTATTGTTTTGTGAAATCTTTGTTTCTCTTTTAAACCACTTTAAGATGATAAAAACTTTGATTAGGACGGTTTGATCAATAAAATACTTATAACCAAAGGGTAAACTTCTACATAGAATTTTCTTTTGATCAAATTCAAAGCAACTGCGTTATAAAAAAAACATGGATTAACCATTTACAAATCTTACAAATGTCATCTAATTTGTGATTTTACTTCTGCATTCTCTATTAACATTGCTTGCCATAACCTTCTTGGGAAGCACGCAAATGAGCATCACATAACTGCAGGACACTGTGATGGTTGTAAGTGTACGAAGCTCCCTAATGGTAATCAGATGATGGCAGGTTGCTACAATGATCATAAGCATGAATATTGGTCTCAAAATTGGTTTCTTTATGCCTTTGTAACTTTGAACAATCGCTAAATGAAGCAGTCAGTAAGCAAGGATGTCTGAGCCTCAGACCAAGATGTGTCCACAGCTATCTAGTCATGTCGCACAATTCTCTGTAATGTAGTAGTCTCAAAATACACATTTTGATGCATATTTAAAAATAAAATATAGTTTAAATAATTATTGGATGAATGTTTAAATATATGCAGGTAGATCTTGACCACAATGGAAGTCTAAATTTATATTGCTAAGTGAGATATTCATAAGGAGATTTTTGCCCAATTTCATGACTTTTCTCGCCACTTTTATTAAGTGAATCACTGCTATGGGTAAGTTAGTTAAGTGAATCTGACTTCTCCATTTACTTCCCATGTCAAAAGGATCTCAAAAAGTGATCATGTGACTCTGGGACAATGCAACTGTCATAAATATGAGTCAGTTGCCAAACGTCTGAATTTAGATCATGTGACTAAGACAGTGATGGCAAACCTATGGATATATATATATATATGTTAGATGTTGCAATCCCTAGTCCAGCCCCTTTAAATGGGAGGAGGCAATTGTCTCCTTTT
>JANHFO010002804.1:143831-159484 GCA_032468095.1 Pareas carinatus | reverse complement strand
GAAGAAGTTATTATGGAATGTATAAAATGAATAAAATTTTAATAATATGTGATTTGTGTATGAAAGATAGATTAGATAGAAAGATAGAAATGAAAACAAAAGGGAAGAAAGGAGGAAAATTTTAAAGCTTGATATTGAAATGCAAATGAATGTCAAGGTAGATATTTAAGGATTTATGTGTTTTAATATTGAATATATTCAAGATTGGATGAAAAGAAGAAGATGGAAGAAGAGGAAGGAGGTCAGAAAAGGAAGAAGAAGGAAGAAAGAGAAATTTTATGTATTTATGAATTATGTTATTACTTCTAATATATACATTTTTCTTTTTTTTGAAAAACAATAAAAAAATTACCAAAAAACCAAACAAACTATCAGCTGATAACAAATTTTTAACAGCCCGGAAAGCCTCATTCTTTTTGGGCCCTCATTTCCACACAGCATTTTTCATTAATAACTTATGGAAGGGTTCAGCCATGGTGGCTTTCTGTTTTAAAAATGCACTGTAAAAATTTAACAAGCCAAGGAATGACTGGTGTTAAGTTTTGGTATGAGGTGTGGTTGCCTCTTGATTGCTTGCACCTTGTCTTTGGTAGGATGAATGCTATTCCCATCAATTTTGTAACCCAGAAATTCTACCTTGGGTACCCCAATCCTGCATTTATTGCTCTTCAATTTGAGCTCTGCTTCCCTGAATTTGTTAAGTACTGCCCTTAGTCTAGTTGTTAGTTGTTCCCTGCCCTTAGCTGTAATCAAAAAATCATCAAAATAGAGGAATACTCCAGGAATTTTACACAGAAGCCTCTCCATCACACTCTGAAAAATTCCTGGGGCAATACTAATTCCAAATTGTAAACATGTACATTTAATGCCGCCCTGTGTGTCACGATGGTTTGGACCTCAGCTGCAGTGCCATCTACCAGCAGCTGCTGGTAGGCCCGGGGCATGTCCAACTTTGCAAAAAAAATTCTTGGCCCTAGGGAATGTAACAAGTGCTGTACCACTGACACTGGGTATGCACTTTGTTGGAGCACTTTGTTCAATGTGCATTTATAGTCTGCACAAATCCTCACTGAACCATCTCCCTTTGCTGGTGTGACTATAAGTGTTTCACATTTTGCATGATCAGTAGGGACTAGCACATCCTGCCTGATTGGTTTGTCCAATTTTGCATCTAATTTAGGTTTAAGGGCAAAAGCTTTAATCTAATTGGAGCTACTAATGGATCTAGGTTAATAGAGAGAGGGGTGCACTGGTAACTTGCTCAGAGTCTCGTTAAATACATCCTTGAAGCCCTGGTTGAGATCTTCACTCCAATGCTTGGCCATGTTGTGAACCCTCTTAACTCCAACTCCTAGGGGACCAAACCAATCTAGCCCCAACAAAGTAGGCAATTGTCCCCTCACAACAGTTAGTTGTAGACTTCCTTTAAATTCCTAGTATGAGATCAGAATGTGGCTCTTTCTAAGACAGGGGTTTTGTTTCCCTTGTTGTGAGTTAGTTTTAAGGTCTGGAGCTTAAGTTGGCTTTTGTTGATTTAAGGGCAAACTTGTTTTAAATGGGACCAGAAAATTATAGTTATTTCTGACCCAGAGTCATCTTCCATTTTGCAACATTTTCTATGTATTTTGACTTCAGCTTGTATTTTGTTGTTGTGGTTTGCCTTTGTTGCATTGAACTGTATCTTAAATGTCTCTGAGCTGCTCTGGGTAGATCAGAGCTTCCATGACTGATGCTTATGTTTCCCTTGCTTCTGCAGGGGTGCTTTCAGGTTGTCTTGTGGTTGTGTAGATGTAGTAGGGAGGGCAGTCCTGCAAACTTTTGCCAAGTGCACCCTTTTTCCACAACGGCAGCAATTAGCCTTAAAGTGGCAGGTTACCCTGGGGTGAAATCTGTCGAAGCTTCCACACACCCTTGCGGTATCTCCCTTTTGTCTCGCAATTGGTAGACTTCCCCTTCTTCTGTGCTGTTGCTCGTGTCCTCATCTGGATCGTGGAGTCTGGTTTGATGTACAGCTGTCCCAGTTTTGGTTAAACCAGGGGCTCCTGCGATTTGTTGAAAAGAGTCTGCTGCTATAGATGGCAATTCAGTGGTGATTTCCTTATCTAAAGCTGTTTGGAAGGTTAATTTTTTGTTTGCTAGTAATCTTCACTGTAATTTGATATCTCTAACACCGAATATGATCTGGTCTACTAGAGCTTCATCTAGGTTGGTAAGCTGGCAATGCTGGAGGCTTTCCTTAATGCGGCTAGGTACTGATTAAATGATTCTCCCTCTTGCTGCATTCTGTGGCGGAATTCATACCTTTTCACATACATGGAGGTCGCGGGTGTATAGTGGCCACATAATTTCTCCATGAGGTCTTTCCACATAATTTCCTGCAGTGTGCCTGGTTCTGCAAGGGTCTTTGCAATGGTGAACACCTCATGGCCACAGTGGCTCAGGAACAGTGCTTTTCTTCTTTTCTCAGAAATTCTGGTAAATCATGTGCATCTATGAAAAAGTCAAATCATATCATATAAGCATCCCATTGCTCTTTTGTCACATTGAATGGCGTCTGGGTATGTGTGTGTAATTGAAGACATGTCAACTTTTTTCGGTGTCCTGCTTCCTTCCAACCCCTGTTGGGCTGGGAATCTTGTCCGCTCATCTGCTGTGGTCATCCTTGTTCTTTGTTTGCCATATCCCACCTTCATTGCCAGGTGTAGAACAGGATGAAAGAACAAACCAGGATTCGCCAAGGTTCAACAGAATAACTTTATTTGGTTAACAGCAACACTAACTTCCAGCAGTGGCTAAAAGCTGGCTGCTTGCTTTTTAACTTGATATGACTATGCACTTTAGCCAATCACAATGAAGCAACTTTTTTCCTTTTCCAGCCCAGCCCATGAAGACCGGAGGGACTACTGGCTGCCGGCTCCTGGAAGTCTGTAAGTATTAACTCACAACAGTAAGATTCTAGAGAAGCAATCTACAAGTCATACATACTTTTAATACTAAAGCTATGTACATGAATTAGTAAATGTGTTTTGTTGCATGCATAGAGCAAATACATTGTGATTTAGAAATTCAGCTGGATTGTTTTGGATGTATGTAGGTATAGAGCATGTATACTGGAGATAAATTCTTTGTGTGTCCAGACACACTTGGCCAATAAATTCTGAATCTAATTCTGAATCGTGGTTCAGCTGAACTAAAAACTACTAGATCATTTTGATTGCTTGGGGTTTTAGTCACAACAAAATTCAGAGGAGTTCTACAAGGTGAGCTTTTCACTTGGTTCATGCATCATTAACTTCACAGAGATCTTCTTTCTCATTATCTTCTCCTCCAACATGCAAGGTTGACATGCTTGCTGGCCCACTTGAGACCTTCTATCTCAATTTTCATATTGAAAAAATGGCTGTACTCGAATTGTTAACACAGCCAGGCAAGTTCAAGGAAACAAGAATTACCAAACATCAGTAAGGGAACTTCTATGCTAGTCCAGGAATAAAGAAGAGAATTTTGGAATCCCAAAAATGACTTCTAAATCCTCATTTACACTGAGTTTATTAAAGCAGAGTCTTTTTGCAGTTTTTGAAATGCTTATTCCTAGTTTGCCTGCTCCCTGGGCTAAACTGCTGTTAATAATACAAGCTATCAATTGACATCTCTGTAAACTGATTATATTACCAGGTTGTTTGTATATACACTGAGAGCTTATGCACCGGAGACAGATTCCTCGTATATCCAATCACACTTGGCCAATCAAGTGTTCTGTTCTGTTCCATTCTGTTCCATCTCTTGACTATTTAAATCTAAACTTACCACCAAAATTAGGTTATTAGCCTTAGATGTAGCTACACCATAGGCAGCATTCTTTCTAATAGCAAGAATAGCTTGATATGTTTGAGCTAGTATGCCATAAATGCAGGCCAAACTCAGTTTGAACCCAAGCATGTTCACATAATTCTGTGTAAGGTAAAATCTGTAATCCAGTGGCAATATTGCAAGCCAGCCACCAAATTGGAGAAACTGACAACTCTCAGGATGCTTAAATAAATGCTCCATTAGCATTGACTATTTACCCACTCTCTACTTTCTCCTTTACCTTCTGGTCTCATTTTAAAATGTACACAGAAATCCATGCCTTTGTTCAAACTAATCATATATCTTCCAATAATGGCATCATAACTATATGGACTTTCCTGTCTTCCCTGACATCAAAAACCCTCTAAAGTCGAAGTAATTCTTACACAACTGCTTGATTTGGAAGAATTACACTGAGGAAGCAACTTGCAATTAGGTAGCATCGGTGCTGCTAAGTTCTTTATAAACACACTAAAGTAAGAGGATTTGTGCCTCTTGTTTCCTCAGATTAAATATATCTTGTTCTTAGATTTATACTGGCATTTTATGGCCTCTGCAAATGACTATCTCAGCATTGCAAAGTAATTCCAGTCTGTCATATTTGTCTTTGGAAATTGTAACAAATTATGGTGATTTATAGCACCCAACTCAACTCTTTTTCCTTCTACTCTTCAGAAGGGAATGACGCTGATGGAAAGATTTTCGGCCATCTATTTATTCTGTGTGGAGGTTGACAGTGAAACATGTTTCATCTCTTCTGCGTGAAGCACTCCTTCCCTTTGAGGGGATCCTGTCAACATAACTCAAGCTGTCAGGGGATATTTTGCAATGGGCCCTGAAACAAATCTAATGTCTCCAATACCTCCATGCTTACTAATGAGGCATGACTGACTTTCTCTGCATGACTGACCTCACTGAATCTCCTTGCCTTTGACCCTGGTGGCTTCTCTTCAGTCAATAGAAGTCGCGGCATCATTTGTCATCCCACTAAGGGCAGGTGATGATAAGAATGCCAAGAAAACTGTGGGAAGAACATACCTCTTGTTTTTGTCTCTGGCTGACATTTTCAGGTAACTCTTTCCCTCTCTCTCTCCCCTTCATTTGTATGCCAGGCTTGCAATTTAGGGATTCCCCCCACAATCCATGAAATGGATGACTGTAAACATAGATTTGACACCTAACATCTGAAGTGAAAGAGAGACTAAAATCAAGAAATCCAATGGATTTAAAAGATAAAAAATATAACTGGTTCTTTACAACTAGCTGTTAGCCAGAATTTGTACCATCCTTGTAGAAAGGAGTATTTAAAAAAAAAAAAAGGACCACAATAGAATCTTCCTCTTTCCAGAGGACGATGGCTCATATAGAAGTGTTTTTCTTTAAGGGAATATATGTGTGAGGCTGCAGTGAGTTTTGTGGGATCAAATGGCAAAGTACTGTTACATAGTAGGACATGAGTGCACTATGATAAAATACCATTTACTATTATATTAAAATAGTACTATGCTAACACTACTGGGAAAAATAACTGTTATTTTAAAACGCGCTTTTTCTCTACCCTATCATCTCTTTCATGGCTTCCTCTTCTGATTTGTATGAGGGCTAGTTTTATTCTCTTGTGATCATTGGCCTTCTGTAAGATTGCTATTCTTTCTCTCTTCTTTTCCCCTAAGGATGTAAAAAGATGACAATTTTAACATTTTTTTTATATTTACAATTTTATGGTATTATAAACTGTCCAGAGTTTCTTTGGATAGTGAGATGGGTATTTATTAATTAATAAAGATAGATAGTCCTTGACGTACGACCACAAATGAATCCAACATTTCTGTTGCTACGGGAGACATTTGCTAAGTGAATTTTGCTTCATTTTATGATCTTTCCTACCATGGTTGTTAAGTGAACTACTGCAGTTGTTAAATTAGCAACATGGCTGTAAAGTGAATCTGGTTTTCACATTGGCTTTGCTTGTCAGAACTTTACGAAAGGTGATCACATGACCCGGGGACTCTGTAATGGTCATAAACTTGAAATAGTTGCCAAGCATTCAAACTTTGATCACGTGACCATGGGGAAGTTGCAATGGTTGTTAGTGTGAAAAATGGTCATATATCATTTTTTTCAGTGCTGAGGTAACTTTGGTTGCTAAATGAATTATTGTAAGCTGAGGATAACCTGTATCCAAACAATGTTTCAGAGTACTATACAGGTAGACCTTGCCTAATGACTGTCTACCATAGTGACTGAAATTTTGATGGCACTGAAAAAGTAACTTCATGACTAATCCCCAAATTTACTACTGTTGTAATAATCAACATTTGCACACTTTATAACCAGCTTCTGACAAGCAGTGTCATTAGAGAATACAGCAATAAAATAGAAAGTCACGTGACCTCTTGCTTAACAGCTGCAGCAAAAATGATGTCATAAGCCCATCATGGACATGCGATGTTTTAAGAGCTGTAGTGGTGCAGTGGTTAGAGTGCAGTATTGCATTCTACTTCTGTTAATAGCCAGTTCCCAATAAGTTCAGCATTTCAAGTCCCACTAGCTCAAGGTGGGCTCAGCCGTCCATCCTTCCAAGGTTGGTCAAATGAGGACCCAGATTGTTGGGGGCTGATTTCTGTAAACCGCTTAGAGAGGGCTATAAAGCACTGTGAAGCGGTATATAAGTCTAACTGCTATTGCTATTGCTATGGTTTGCTTAGCAACTGCATTTTTTAGTGATGGAGTTGCTGATCCCAATTGTGATTGCCAAGTGAGGATTACCGATAATTGATATGGGAGATGCCTACTGGCAAATGCCCTAACCAAATTTAGCTGACTTATATACGCATACACATACACAAATCCATATGAATATCCCACAGCTATCTAGAATGACTTATGTACAATACGCTCAGATAAAAGTTGAAACAACAACAACAATAATAACACCTTTTATATAACAGATTAGCCATAGTCTACTAATGGATTGGCAAACAGGAGAGGGTGAAGGCTCTTAATGGTTGTGAGTGGAATCCTCTCTGGTGCCAGATTTTGTTAAAATAAAAAGTGAAGGAATTATAATAAAAAAATCTAGCAAATGTGGCTGATGCAAACATGTCAAATATTCAATGCATCGCTATATTTTAGGTAAAGAATTTATTAAGAATGAGACAGCATCTCTATCCTGCTATATAAAAGTTGTGACTGTAATGACACCAGTAACAGCATTCAAGACTTCTCACTCTGATCTCTTATGGCAGGAAGTTATTTATTATCACAACTTGAGTAAAAGGTAGATGGGAAAAATGATGAATAAATGCCATCAAATGCTCCCTCAAAGTCCCAAATCTTTGGTCAGAAACCTTCAACAAGTCAATGCACATAGACAGGAACAAATATGCATAGATTTAGGAAAGGACATCTACAGGCATAAATGCTGATGGGCCAAAGTAGTAGTATACATGAAAAAGACTGAAAGCTGTGAAGAAAATAGTAGAGATATTATATGTTCTAATAATTAAAGCATCCATTCTTTTAGTGTGGAATGGATATATGGCAGTGGTCCATTCTGAAATCAATCTAGATTTAGATATGGATCATCTCCTCCTAGGCAATACCACTGAGTGTCTGTGTCTCCTTCTCCTTCTCTTACCCCCTACTTCTACTGCTGCTACTACTACTACTGTTACTACAACTGCTACTATTACAACTAGCACTAGTATAATTGGGAATGAACTGCAATCCACTTGTCTGTATTTGGCAGGATTGTAAAAAAAAAATCTGCAACAAGGCATTTATTCCTGACATTGATGAAGACATCGTGCTAGAAAGTTGTAGGCCTTATGTTCTAGTCCTATTGTAGGCGTGAAAGCCAACTGGGTGATTTTGGATCAATCAGTGGAAGACTATGAGTTTCAGTCCCACCTTAAACATAAAAGCTGGGTGATTTTGGTCAAGTCGCTCACTTTCAACCCATGATGTTACACTCAGATGACAAATCAATTGGTCAATTCCTGTCACATAAAAGCCCTAGCATGTATGCTAAGAGAGAATCAATTTTCGATATTCTTAACATACAAAAGATTCCTTACATATTTATTTATAACCTATCTTTCTACTTTCACTTGCACCATCTCCAAAAGTATGGCAGAACAAGCCAAAAAAGAAGTACTTAATTCTCAGGCTCCTAACACTTAGTGTAGAATATAGAATGAAGATAGAGATTAATTTAGATTGCATTTAATTTCATTCAAAGCCAAAATTAAAGTTTTTGTTTTATTCCACTTTAACTCTTTTTTAAAATTGTTTTTTGCTTGTTAGCTTGTTTTGTTCAACACCCAGAGTTACATTGGTTAAAATGGGGGAGTCATATAAAACAAACAATAAAACAAGATGTTATCAAAATGAAACTAATTGCAGTTTATACAAATCCCGAGTTTCTATATTCTGCATGGAATGTGGTCCCCTAAATTTATAATAGAATCTATACCATTATATAATTTTGGCCTATAATAACTACACTGAGAAAGCAATTTGCTGAATTTCCAGTCTTCTACACTGGTTGCTAGTAACATACAGTGTTTTGTTCTAGTTTGGTTTTTTGCAGCTGACAGGAGAACAAAAACCTAATAACTGAATAATATCATCTTGTCCACAAACCAAGCAGATAATTAGAGGTTTAACAGACAGTTTGCATTTAATCTGAATGCAGGCAAATACTATGTTTGTTGTTTAGGAACTAAACAACTGTTACTGCTGTTTGTTAATGGAGATATGTTTCCACAATCATGCTACATTTGTTGTTAAACAACTACAGTATATTGCTTTGCACTCCTTTTACTAGGTCAAGACAAGGTGTTAATACTGACCTTCAGAGCCATGAAAACTAGGAAAGATTATTTGCCACAATCTCCAGGAACATTGCAAGCAATTTCAAGCAGTGAAATATATTTTTTCCAACAGGAAAAATCTTGGTCTGGTCAGGACAGTGATATCTGTGACTTCTTTTTAGGAAAACTGAGCATTGGAAATACAGATAGCCTTCAATTTACAATTGAGCTCAGAATTTGCAAAGGTGTTGTTAAGTGAGTCATGGCTGACATCATGACCCCCCCCAATGGTTGTTAAGCAAATCACCACAATTTTTATATGAATTCCATAGTCATAAAGCAAATCTGGCTTCCCCCCCCATTGACTTTGCTTGTGGGAAGCCAGCTGGGAATGTCACAAATGGAAATCACATGGCCCTGGGACGCTGCAATGGTCATAAATACATGCTGGAGGCTAAATGCTCAAATTTTGACCCTGTGAACATAAGGATGGTGTGACTGTCATAGGTGAGAGAACTGGTTGTAAGTCATTTTTATTTTCAGTGCCATTATGATTTCAAACAATTGCTGAACAAATGGTTGCAAACTGAGGTGTAAAACCATGAAAGAGTTCTAATCTGGATTAGCAGTCAGTCTGCTTATTTTAACCTTAAAGGGCCACATCACCTTATTTAATATAGTTTGTCACAGGTTTCTGCTTTGCCTTGTCTAAGATGGAGAATTTAACAAAATGGTAAGTTCTTTCGCCATTCAACAACATAATTAATTTCCCCACAGGCATCACTTCTGAAAGACTGAGGGACAAGGGGTCAGGTTTTAAGCAATCCAATTATTTGCTTGAAATAAAATTAGTGCCCAATGCATAGATCATGATTAATGGCATTATCGTGAGCCTGAAATGAATTGATGACGACTGACTACCTATTCTGAAATTATATGCATTCCTTATATTTTATCTGAACATCTGATAGAGTTTAAACATACGCAAAATATTTCAAAAGAAGGAAAAGTTATATGAAAGTTGTTTTTTTTAAAAAAATAATCACTTGCTTTCAAGTGTAGTTCAATACCTTTGATCAATATGAACACATTTATGCAGACATTTTTTTTTACGTTTTATAAGTGACTTGATGCTGTCTTCTTCCACATTTATTCCAACTTCCCAGTCTAATAAACAAGCCTGTATTTCTCAAGCGATCCCCCACCCAAAGTCCAATCCACAGCTGGCCTTCCTTTTAGCCTTTTAGATTAGCCAAGGTCAGTCACATACTGAAGAAGAAATCCCACAGTGTACATTATACTAAAACCCACACTTCTCAAATGTATTACTCCTACATGGATTTCTACATCTGGAAGGTGGACAATGGTAAGTGATGCACCAATATTAATACTAGACCAACAATCTAGCAATCGACAATACCCCAATCAGGGAACTACAACTATAACTCGACAGTAATCAAAGAGCTTCCCAAAACTTCACCACCAACACTGATTTGTTTATAAACTGAGAGTAAAGCCCGCCCTCTTCTAGCATTTATGATTACCTACTTGGTAATGAATGTTTGCAAGGTAATAACCAAACTCAGAGAGCATCAAGGATCCAACTTCTTCCCTGGGTCCCCATCCACATTCATTTTCCTCCTATGAGCAAGGAGGACTGAAAAAGGATGCTCATATTTATCTGAATCTTTCTTATGTTCAAGAACTCTTCACACTTAAGCTTCCAGATCATGGGAAGCATTCTAAAAGAAGCTTAGGAAAGACACTTAGAATCTCCTCTTAAAATTTCCAGCTAAGTGTGGGAAGGTAGAGACAGCAAGAGGATATTCATCCATTCTCTATACATCCTTTGAAAACTTGAGTAGCACTTGTAAAGGAACTGGCTATTTGTAATGTTCTTTTCAAGAAAAACTCTCTTCATTCCTCCATTTGGAAATACCTCCATCACTGTCACATAGGATTTTCTTATATTGTGGAAGAGTCTGATACATGTTCTAGCATGTATTAATTCAGAACCAAGATCAAAGAATGTCTCAGAGGTCAATGCTGCTTTGTTGATATGATTTTGAATTGCATTCATGATAAAGATCGCAGTTTGTCGATTGCAGCTTATATGACCTCAACTAGATCAATGTACTTTATGACTATGAATGTATCCTATGCTTATATATACAAATGAGTATGCTTATATCTACAATGATGGTGCTTATGATGTTTATGAATGTATCTTTGATTCTAATCATGGTTTATTATATGTATGTAGGTGTTGAGCATGTACACCAGAGACCAATTCCTTGTGTGTCCTAACACACTAGGCAAAATAAATTCTGATTATGATTCTGAATATTCCTGAACTTTTAAGGGCATGTTGGGAGATAGAGAAAATAACAACAGCAATAAACAAAGAAAAGACTTGGTTGAAGAAATGTAGGCAGTCCTTGACTTACAACCATTCATTTAGTGATGAGTTACAAAGTTACGAGTGATTTATGACCAAACATCGCACTTTTGCTACTGCAGCTTCCCCACAATCACGTGATCATAATCCAGGTTGTCAACCAACTCACATTTTTGATGATTGCAGTGTCCTGGGGTCATATGGTTGCCCGATTGGCTTCCAACAATGGATAAGCTGACAGGGAAGGCCTCAAGTCCAATTAATATGAAGCCTCTCACAATGATCATGGTAATTTGCTTATTAACAAGCATGGCAAAAAGGTCATAAAATCAGGTGTAGTCATGTGACATCTCACTTAATGACTATTATTGGTTAACAATGAATTTTTCAATACCAATTGTGGTTGTAAGTCAAAGACTACCTATATAGCAGTGATGGTGAACCTATGGCCTGTGTGCCGCAGCGGGCACGCAAAGCCCTTTCTGCTGGCACATGAGCTGAGTTATCCCAACATCTCCCCAGAGCTGAGCATGCTCAGAAAGAGAGTAGCGACACCAGGTGATGATATCATGAGCCACGACTCATCCAGGCACTTGGTGTGTAAAAGGTTAACCATCACTGCTATATAGTATGGGATAATGTGGTGTATCATTGTTGTCTTAGATGAATACCTAAGAATATGACCAGGGCTAAATTATTGTTATTTACTGTGGGGAAAATAATCAGTAGTGAGAAGCAATCTGCCCAGGGTTTCCTTGAGATGTGAATTAAAATTAATTAGAAGTATTCCCTCTCATTTCACATTCTATCCTAAATGCATTAAGAAGATTAACATTCGTCTTACGTGCTCTGGCATTTTTAATGTGCCAAGGAGAGGAAATTCCCTACTTTTCATCTTGTTTCCCCATCAAACTCTGATGCTATTGTACACCTATCAAAGGGAATGAATAGTACATAGGATTAGCATGTATACAGTTATATGAACAAATGACTAGATTTTCAGATTTGAGAATTGACCATGAATTCTGAATTTATTAATATAGTTTTAATTAATTAATTAAGCTCTGATGGTCTGTCCCATAGCATGAGACGGGAATTGTTATTGCTTCCTATCAGCATAAATAAGTAATTGACTAACAATACCATCCAATGTGGCGGCTATTATAAGGAGCCCATTGCAATAAATGTGCCTATTTGTAAGCTGTGCAATATCCATAGGGGATAAACAATAGCAGAAGTCAAAAACAAATTAATAAAATAACCAGAAAGCCCCAAATTAAACCAACCAACAAAAACTATATAGTCCAAAATATTTTATAGTCCATAAACTTGGATGAATTAGCTAATTCTTGATTTTACACTGAAATTAAACTAATGTTGGTGGCAACTGAACCTCAGGACTGAGAGTATTTTCTCTAGAGCAGGGATCCACAAGCCCCCAGTTCATGGAACGGCCCCAGTCCGTGGCATGCCAGTCCACGCACAAACAAGCCAAGCCCCACTGGCGAGATGCAGGCAGCATGAAAAGTCCTGTTTTCCCCCCGCCGCAAACGGTCCATGGAAAAGCTTTTCTGTAGTTTTCTGTAAATTTCCATAAAATAGTGAATGTGTTACATATCCAAGATGTATCCTATAACACCCATATATCACAAGATAAAACAAAATAATCCTGTCCGTTTTATTTTCTAAATTGTTGTTGTGGGAACTTGTGGCATTATTGAAAACAGAGTTTGTTCTTGGGATTACAAAATTACTGGCAAAAATGCTAGCGTCTCATTTTTTTTAATTTAGAAAAAAGAATAAACTGAAGAACATGTTCAGAGCATGTCACTCCTGAGTTGCATGCTGGAAACCTAAAATTGAAGTTTTTAACATCACTATTTAAACCTTGGATCAGCATGCAGGAGTAGATAAGAGTATAGAGCAGGGATATCTCTGGCCTTCCAGATGTTGCTGAACTGCAGTTCTCAGCATCTCTAAATGTGGATTACTTAGACTGAGGTTTACAGAAGCTGCAGTTCAGCAAGATTCAGTGGACCACTGTTTCCAAATCTGTTGAATCTGAGATATTAGTCCTTAAAAAACTGCTGAGACTCGAAACTGGACTCATTTTATTTTCTCAGCTAACAACTTTTAAATGGAGCAAGAATTTTGACAAACAGTGCTCAATTTTGAGAATTATTATAAAGATAAATTAGGTCAAAATTGTAAAATACAGTTAAAATAATAAAGAAAAGCATTTTCATTATATCCAATTGCTGTTTGAAACTTGCAACTTGATAGGCTAGGTACCTTATTAACAGCAGGAAGAAAGCAAAGCTCAAGCAATGGCAAATGCCTAAAATACCTAATACAATTTAACTAGCATTCCATCTGTGTTCATATTGTTGCCAAAGGATGTTAACCAAAACTTAGCAACATCCCACCTGGAGGCACAGCCTTTGTAAAACCCTGAATGTTTTTTTTCCCTTGAATCGTTCTTCAGGGTTGGGAGAAACCCATAATCTGGAACTCATTGTAGAAAAACTAAAGGGGATCCACAAATGTATTATGTATGTAATTTTGCTCCCTATAAGGATCTGAGCATACCCATCACTTTAGAAGACTATAGCCTTTGGGGGCAGAGAAATGAGAACCACAATTCATGCAGTAAAACAGTAAAAAAAAAGATTAATACATTGCAGTATACTGGGAAGCAGATGATGGTCAGATGCACATGTCATATGGATCTAGCAAACTTTTGAAAGAGGAATATGTATTATACACACATAGACATAAGCTTGCATATATTACATGCATGTACACAGGATGGTGTCAAGTGACAGCAAGATCAGGAAAAAGAAGTATGAGAAACTGGAGACGTACCACGGCCTGGTGGAGGAACTGGAGTGGATGTAGAAAGTAAAGGCCAAGGTAGTTCCAGTGATGGTAAGAGCACTTGAGACTGTGATTCCTAAGCTGGGAGAGTGGCTGCAACAGATTGTAGGAATGGCATTAGAGCTCTCTGCCTAGAACAGTGTAATGCTAGGAACAACTAAGATGTTGCAAGAAACTCAATTTCCCAGGCTTTCAGCAGAGTAAGTAAGTAAGTAAGTAAGTAAGTAAGTAAGTAAGTAAGTAAGTAAGTAAGTAAGTAAGTAAGTAAGTAAGTAAGTCAGTCAGTCAGTCAGTCAGTCAGTCAGGCAGTCAGGCAGTCAGTCAGACAGACAGACAGACAGACAGACAGACAGACAAACATAGAGCAGTCATGGGGTATGTTTTAGGTATATTCAATCATGTTCGATTCTCAGAGATTAGCTGGCCAAGTCCTTGCAGTTTTGGGGAGGAGGTTTCTTCAGTGGCTTGCCACTGTCTTCTTCCTAGGACTGAAAATAATCAGTTTCAACTTCTTCCCTCTGGATGCCGATATGGGGCATTGCAAACCAAAACAACTAGACACAAGGACAGCTTTCCCCCCCATGTTATCACTCTGCTAAGCAACTAACTTCCACAACACTGTTAAATTATCTGGTAGAAATATACTGTATCATTATTACCTTTCTCATCTTTAATATTACTTATTGCCTATTGCCTATTGCCTATTACCTATTACCTACTACCTACCAACTACTACCTACTACCTACTACCTATTACCTATTCTCTTATTTGTATGGCAATTAACTTGTTGCTTACATCTTAGAATATATAATTGTAGTTGTGTCATTTAGTATCCTAGTTTGACTTGTAGAATGATTATTAGTATTCTATGACTGTTCAAATATAGACTGTCCCAAACCTATATAAAAAAGTATAGTATGACATGATGAATGTGTTTTGTCACATGCTTTGTCATAAATATTTTGACATGGGACATGATGAAATATTTTGTGACATGATGATTGTACTTTATAACATGATGACATGATGAATGTACTTTATGATTATTGTTATGTATTGGCCTAAGTCAGTGGGAAAATGCTGAATCATTGCTGACAATTGGGCCTTTTGCAGTCCCAGACTGCCTGTCTCCAGGGTCGTTTGTGCAGGAGTTTTCTGGCAATATCATTGGTCACTGCCTAATGGCAGGTTTTATAAATAAAGCTGCGCAGCAGTCCTTGCTGCTTCTGTTCTGATTCAGATTTGTATATAATAAACTTTTTCTTGTTTCAACACCTCATCTCTTCAATGCCTCAACAATTCGAGTATACAACAATTATGAATGTAATTTATGATCACTATCACGCTGTGTTGATTACAATTGGTTGAATGACTTTATGATTATGAATGTATCTTTTGATTGTAATCAGTGTTTGTCAATTATAGCCCGTATGTAAGTATGGAGCATGTACACCAAAGACAAATTTCTTGTGTGTCCAGACACACTTGGCAAATAAATTCTAATTTTAATTCTAAATAAGTGGCCTGAGGTCACTTAGCTGGTTTGAGTCTAACTCACACTTTTCCAGTTTCTAGCATGATGCATTAATCATCACACCTACTGTTTCTCTCTCTCTCTCTCTCTCTCTCTCCCTCTTCTTTCTCTTTCTCATTATTTATTTATCTGTTTGATATCTATCTATCTATCTATCTATCTATCTATCTATCTATC
>JANHFO010002804.1:6955-19563 GCA_032468095.1 Pareas carinatus | reverse complement strand
AACCACAGCCACTCAGTCTTGGAGGGGTTGAGTTTGAGCTTGTTCTTCCCCATCCAGATCCGCACAGCTTCCAGACAGCGGGACATCACTTCCGCGGCATCGTTGGGGTGGTCTGGGGTGGAAAACCTGGAGCCCAACTGAGCACCAACAGCTAAATCAACTTGTTGGAAGTGTTTTCAGGGCTCTTCCCAAGTCAGGAGATTACAGGTGATCACACTGCAGTGATAGAATTGAAAAGATTTGTAGCCAGCTGCTTGAAAGAAGTTTTGTTTATTGGCAGAAGTGAAGTGTGATATTCAGCAATTCAGTTCTGGGCCAGCTGCACACCTCGTGGTTGAGTGGATTATCTTTTTATATGTTTTTCTGTTATTGATTTTTAAATCTGTAACTGTGTTGTGCAATGTGTGGCAATGTATGGTTTTTCTTATTTTAATAGATTTGAGTTAATCTCATTTTCTCTTTGAAGCCTTGTCTCATCTGCTAAATAGGTTGGGGGAATGCACATTTTAATGATCTTTAGGTTTTTGTTTGGCTACCTGGCTCAATCTGTTGATTGGCAACATTTGCTTCAAAATGGATCAGACCCGCAGTAGCCTCTTCCCTTTTATCTATGTTGATGAGCCCTTTGCAACACTGTAGCTGTGCCTGGGGTATTCCCTTTCTCTGCTCACTGAGAGGTAAGAAAAAAAATGTGTTTGTTTATTCTCAAGCCTCTAGAGTACAGCTCACTTGACTCTATTGCGGCTGGGGTTTTCTTGTTTTAGGGGCCATGTTGTTTTGTTTCTAAAGTTGAGGTATGCTTTTTTCTCTCTACAAGCAGAGAGAAGCTCCGTAGCCCAGCTGAACTGTGCAAGTGCCCCAAACAGTCAAATCACAAGATGTGAGTTCCGATAACATTTTTCTTACAAAAAAAAGCACTGCCTATCTTCAACCAGAACTGTGTGGAAACAACTTGTCCATCCTCTGATAATGGTAGGCAAAATCTCCACTCTACATGGTTGAGATGTGAAAGAGTAGAACGTAAAGATCTTCAGGTATTATGTTCCCTCTGCATTAGCCTAGCATAGTCTTTTGCGCATGGAAATATTCAGTTTATTTCCGCCGAACTGAGCATTATTAAACCAGGCTCTCCTACAGGTATGGTTTCATTGTTCTATTTATCTAAGCCAAATTTATCCTAAGTAAAGGTCTAGACCTCCGTGTGTTTTCATTTATTTTACACAGCAGGCAAAATGATATCCATCTGTCTTTCAAGTTTCACAGAATATTTCACTGAGGAAAACTGAAGGGATATGCAGAGAATAAAATTCATTATAGATGTCTAAAACATACGGACTGCAAACTGCCTTGCTCTCTTTTTATGATAAATGCTCTGTTTGTCCACTTTATCTGCTGGAGAAACTGATAATAAAACTACAAGTCTTCGAACCAAGCCTCCAAAATCGTCCATTATATTTTCTTCTCAGACCAATGTTACCCTCTTCGCTACTTTATTTTGAAGCACTAATACAACTTTTGGCCATCTTTGTGCCGCATCTTTAACTAATCAAAGGGAATTTCCCCCTCTCTCTTCCACAAAGAATGATAATTATACATAAACAGCATTTGGTCACTAATACACTGGAAAACATCTTGTGGTAAATATATCCAGTTAATGATACCTAAATAGCTACTGATGAAGACTTGAAATATACAATCAGTTCAAATATACTTAAAGTACATTTAAATCCCCACAGTTATTTACTTATATTTGTATATGTTTCTGTACTTCAAAAAGACTGATGGTGTACAATATTATAGATTGTGATCATGATCAATGAAAAACCCTAGTCTCCGTAACCCAGATTGCAGCTTTTATTATTTAAGTTTAAAAGCTCTGTCTTTACTGTCTTTCTAAAGCCCATCAGAGAAAGTAGCACCATATCTCTGGGGAGAGACTGTCCTAGAAGATTAGTAATGATGGGAAACTATTGTTTCTGTCCCCTCTGAAACCCACACATGGGGGGAAGCCCTCAAATTCTTATTCAGGATAAGCAGAGGAGGCAGATTGGAGATAGGTCTAATACAAATCCAATAATTTAATATCATCCTACCATATATGCAGGCTATGGGGCAGTAGGCCAGCCAAACAGCAGCTCACTATGGCCACCTAGTGAATTGATACTTCACATAAGTTACACTAGTTTCCTTATTACAACTGAGAAGACAATATAGCTGTTGTTGACTTAATGGTTCTCTTGATGCTTGATTCCTGGCCAAGCCAGATGGGACTGATATTAGCTGGAATCAAATATATCTGGAAGGTTACCAGCTCCTTACCTCTATCAGTGAAGAGAGAAACCTTATTCAAATTACATATGCAGGCAGAATAATTTGTGATCAGAATCAACATTCCACAAATTCAAAACATTCCTTTGTAACTCAGATGGAGAACTTAAATTATTAAGTAGATCGGAAGCAATAATATGGTAAATAGTACCCCAAAATATTTTAAAGGAATTATGACTTTTAAAGCTGTGTTTCACACCTTTGCATATGATGTTACTTTAAGAGGATAAGATAAATTACATGGGGTAGAAAGTGGGGATGAGGGAGAGATTCTCTAAGGCCCAATTATTATGTGTTCAACATTCTTTTAAAGACATGCCGAATTTTGCCGTACTTTCTACATATTTTCTACCTTCAACACACACTTCAACCCCAAGATCTTTAGGAAGCCCTTGATTTATGACCAGAAATGAGACCAAAATTTCCATTGCTAAGCAAAGTGATTGTTAAATGAATCACAGCCAGTTTTAAAATCTGTTTTTACCATGATTGTTAAATGAATCACTGCAGTTGTTAAGTGAATCATGTGGTCATTTAAACCAATTCACCTACCCCCATTGACTGTGCTTGTTGGAAAGTCGCAAATGGCAGTCATGTGGTCCCAAGACCTTGCAACCATTTTAAATGCACCAAGTTGTCAAGCATCCAGCTTTTGATGGTCGAGATGCTGTGATGGTTGTAACTGTGATGGCTGATCACAAGTCAATTAAAATAAAAAAGGGTATAGTACATTCATGTGAAATTCCAAATTTTACCTACTTTACTTTTCTATAATATCTTAAAGATTGAATCAACACAATAAAAATTCAAAGAGATTGATCCTCATTGGCCATAAATCACAACTGACCCTTTGGGGGAAAAAACCCCATTACTACCGCATTCTTTTTAAAGACTATTATCTGCCATCCCTGAATATGGAATGTTTGCAACACAAATTGTAGACAGCAAAGCAAACTAAATCACCTGGCTGGTGTGTGGTTTAAAAAAAAAAACCTATGTGGCTATGCCAATTTTTCAAATATTATCATGATTTTGAAAGGCCAGATTGCAGAAACAAACAGCAGATGCTTAGCATAAATAAATGGTATGGCACGGATTAATCAATATGTCTGCTTTGTAGATGAAGGAAGATCTTCTATCAATGACATTAGGGAAATCTATTCCCACTTTACCCTTTCAACTTGAAGATGTAAACAGCAAGTGTTAAGGTGTCATCTAATTACTGTATGCATTGTTTAACGATACAGGCTCTTAATGTTTTCACTCCCTCTTCTGCCTTCAGGTTTCCATTCATCCAAGTATTTAAGAGCTGGGATAACTAGCAGGGGAAGAAGAAGAGTGAACACAGCCATCCTTCAACAGCATATGAACTATTGAAGGTCATGAACTGAATTATTTTGATCCTTCTCCTGTCTCCATTTCTTCAGTTAGCTGTTGCCTTAGTGCAATTTCAGATTTTGATAGATATTGTCCTTAACTGTATTTTGAATGCCCAACAGTACAGGTTTATTCTGAAAAATGAAAGAGATCAATTTTAATTGGAATGGAGGGGAAAAAATCCTTCTATGGGACATGTGAATGGTATAAGCAGCCCACATGGGTAACAGCATTTCAAAATTAAGTGTTCTATAATGCGTATATGCATTTTTTTAAAACCATCAAGAAACCATGTCTTTTTAAAATTTATTTCAGATTCTACTCAAAAACCATTGTTCAAGTTGTTTCAGAAACTCAGAATATTAAATCTTCAAAAGCCTAGATGGCCAGGAATTAGCCTTGCAAAATTGCATTGCACTGACATTAAACACCAATCAAGTTACTGTATTTTGTAACGAATAGTGCATTGCTTGGGGAGAAAAAAGAGGCATTTTTCTTTTTCTCTCTGGGAAGCTATTATTCAATAATTCAACCTTTAATTTCATGGTATTGTTTCTATGTGTAGCTTGTCTTGCCGTACAACGGGCAGGTAAGTGAAGTGACTCTAAACATCAAACCGGCATTTTGTCTGCCAGAGATACTGTCTTTGCCACATCTGACTTTTTTCTCCAAGACTTATCAGCTTCAAATTCTATGATAATTCATAGTGAGTATTTTATTAGAGATTGGAAATACAAGAATGCTATTACCAGTTTAGGAAGGTGTGTTAGATATGTTCACCGCCTTGAGTTATTTGCTAAAATAATAAATGCAGGATGCAAACAAACAAACAAAAATAAATAATTGCAATTATAATCATTTAATTTCAATGACTTTTTGGTGTGGCTGGAGGACCTAGGCAGCTTTTATTTTAAGGGGTTTTTTTTGGTGGTGAAGATATATACTTTTGTTTGTTTTTGTATTATTTTCTTGAATCTTAATTTGCGCATAATTTTTTGAATGAGGTTGGTATGTAAATATCAGTATAAATATGCAGAATTACTTAACCGATAAAACATTATCTTCTGGAAGATCCTAAAACAGATTCCAGTGCTGCCTTTATAGAAAAGAGGGTGAAACACTACCAAAACTTCACAGATATGTGACATGATGAAATGTGTTTTGTGACATGATGATTGTACTTTATAACATGATGACATGACGAATGTAGTTATGAATTGTGATTGTATTCCTGATTAAGATCACGGTTTGTTGATTGCAGCTTATATGTACTTGACAAGAAGAATGTACTTTATGACTATGAATGTATCTTATGCTTATATATACAAATGATTATGCTTATATATACCAATAATTATGAATGTATCTTCGATTGTAATCACATTTTTTTTATTGCATGTATGTAGGTATTGAGCATATTCACTGGAGACCAATTCCTTGCGTGTGCTCTTGGCAAAATAAATTCTGATATCAGTCAAATTTGCATCTTAACTAGAATATCTACTGATCTGTGGACTGAGAATTTTGGGAGTTGAAGTCCTTGGGAAAAGATCAGAAGAAATAGCTGGTTCTAACATGAGTGACGAAGATTATATATGTTTTCTTCCACCACTAACGTGACTTATTATTGTGAAAAACGGAACAAGGTGAGAGTAAAAAGTAAATGGTTAAACACAAACTATTTTGGAGCTGGTTAAATATTAAATATCAGGTAGGGGTCTAATCAAATAAATAAACAATAACATTACACATCCCATTCAGCTTATATGCATCCATCATCCAACAGAACTGTTGGAACCAAAGCAGCATGCAAATTTAGTAATAAATAACAAGCTTTCAACTTTGGATACCAGTTCCTGAAATTAGAAATAATTTGTCCAGCAAGGCAGGAGCTGCTATCGTTTTCTTTAAAAATAAAAATCAAAACAAAAAAGCATAGATTCAAAATTGACTTTTAGACATTTAGAATTTTTCTGATGATGGTCGTTTCCTTAGAAATTTCAAATGTCACCATCTTCCTCTGTTTCAGGAATACAGATTTGATTTGATCTGATTTTCAGAATACTCACCATCTTCTCCTGTTTCAGGAATACTGATTTGAATCAGAAATACTGATTATGCCTGGTTATTCAGCTGTATCTGGCAGTAAAGTACAAAGCAAAAAAGGAGAAAGCAATGACAATAATCTGCTTATATACAGGAAGCTTTTGGCCAGCGCAGATGCTCAGTTAACAGGGTGGAAAGTTTTTTTTAATGCATACGTACTCCAAGTCTACCACAATGCTGAAACTGGACACCAGAATTACAACCTCAGTACATGTAATCCAACCAGGATGGCAGGTTTGACTCTTCTACAATTCCCTAGTAATAATTTTATTAGAAAACAGTGAATTTTGCTCTTTGTGCAATAGTCAAATCCATATTTTTCTTGCTAAATCAACTCTCATACATTAACTGGGTACATCACCTTCAATGCTTCTTGGAACAATGGCTCATCAGCCTGAAGACCGTTGGATGGCAATTTTGTCATGCTTGCTGACTGATGCAAAACATTCTAACTAATTTCTCTGTAGAGATGTTATATATTGATTTGGGTGTAAAAGATATCAGTTTACCAATAGACAAAGCTCTCATTAGTACTCATTTCTACTGCAAACTAGGGCTCACAATCTAATGCTGAAAAGGTACAGAATAGGTCACATGCTATTTTCATATTCTTTCAGTCCAACACAAGATTTCCAATTGCACCCGGTACATTGGCACTCTATACTTTTTCACGCTGTTAACACTGATTAATATTGAATGGAACAGGTCTTCTTTTATATATGTTGAAAGTGGATAGCTTTAGAATGTAATCACTGTATTTCAATATCAATGACCATTCCTTTGTTCTCCCTTTTTCAGGAAGGTGAGTCTCTTAGTTAACCATCAGTTTACCTGCCTTACAACTTTTCATCATCTTGTCAACATCACAGCTTTTGGGTTACAATTCCAAAATGCAATCTGGAATTTGTAGACATTTATATTGAAAACTTTTTAATAAGAAACATGCCTCTCTCCTACCCTATTATCAAACCTCCTTAAATTTCTACCATGTGTTTCATTCAAGTGTTCCTACTTCTAAATACTTCAGCTGCATTTCTGCTTGAGGCAACCAGCGTGTTTAAGCTATCCCCTGAGAATGGGTGATGGAATTTTGCTCTTCACACCAAACAATTACATTTTTGAAGCCTAATCATCATTAATTTTACACATACGCACACACCAACCCTCCAATAACTTATCTTTGAATCACTGGCATTAAAAAGTCCAAACAATATTAAACAGCCAGATTATTTCACTTTCACATATTCATACAAGAGGCATATTATTTGGCAGCTTTATAACTAAGATGCAAGTGAGCCACTGTGAAAAATTAGCAGAGTGGCATATTTCATCCATCACTGAAATTTGCTTCTCACAAGATCTTGTAAACAAAGCAAACAGACTGAAAGCGATCAGGAAAAAAAGGGGAACACTTTGATTTTGCACAGGATCATGCAACTTTCACAAGATGTGTAGCGCTTAAACATACCAATGCAGGATTCCAGACTTTATGAAATGATGGATTTAGATTAAATTAGATTACTAATCATTCACATGCATGCCAAACTCGTAAACAGCCTGGAAGGTTACAGAAATAATTGGTTATCAAGCTGGGAGGAAATTCTACTTCCTCATGTATCATAAATAATTGAATAATTGTAGGGAGGATATTTTGATCTGACTGAATTATTTCCTTGTTTTTTGAATTAGGTCATCTGTAGCAATATTGCAATGGATCTCTCCTCTGTAGTGATATAACAGTACTGATTTCAGTGTGCAGTAGCAGAAGTAAATGGTATCATGGAGCATGAATGCTCAGTTGGAAGCAGAGGGTGTTTGTGTTATAAGGTTGAATGTGATAAATAAGAATAATGTCTTTCTAGATTCAATGGCACACAGACTCATTTTTGTGCTGAACATAGATCCAAATAAGCAACTTATAGGAAAAAAGGGAGTAGGGTGTTATTTCTTATGATAATATACTGAAACTCGCTATTTCTCTTAAAACATGCTGGTATAAAACAAAGAGGGGTGGCTTTTTGGGAAGTGCTTTTAATCTTTTATTAAACATTATCACACCGATAATCATTTTTTAAATGCAGCATTTCACACATCAGAATGAACATAGGCAGCCCAACTGCCAAATGTTTAAATACTTCATTCATCTCTATCAACCTGCAAACTTTGCTCTTTGAGGGGGAGATTTCAGGTGAATCTCCTCTTCCTGATTCAGGTAAAATGATAAATATGAAGTGGTATATTATCATTTCCTGCATTTGAATACTTAGAATACCAAACCTTTACCTAGTCATCATAAACAAAGAAACAAAAAAAGTAATCAAATTCTCTGATTTTTAAATACAAGTCAACAATGTAAAAAAACAAAGCGATTAAATAATCTAATTTCTTTCATGTTTCATTTTAATGTAAAACCTGGACATCTTTCAGTTATTATGGCATCAGTTTACAGCTCTTCCTCACACCTCTATTTGGAACTTTTTACCAGAAAGTCACAGATTTGCTACATTCCACTATCAGGCAGATATAGACTTGTGAATTCTGTAATTTTCTTCTCATTTTGAATTTTAGTTTGGCTATCATAATGAACACCTTTGATGCCTTCTAAAATTGCAGTCATTACCCCGGATCGCAAGAAATCAGACATTATGGTTGAAAGGAAGGGGGAGGGAGCAGAGGAAAGAAGAAGAGAAGAAAAGCCCAAAATAAGATGGGAGATTAAGTTTTAATCATTTTAATTTTATCTCCAAATCCCATCCTTGCTGTCATGCTGGCAAGGGGTAAGATAAGGCACGAACATCCTGAAGCATGACACCAATCTGTTGATGAAAAATACATTTATTCTTGAATCCTGATCAAGCTGGAACATGCTCACTTATTACTTTGATATTATAGGAAGGACATGGAGTGGTAATCTACAAGGATTCGCAAATCTCATCCTTAACCTTTCAAATTTCATTAATTTTCACAAAATGTATTTATTCTGTAATTTCACTCATTACACAGACACACACATTTAGCTGTTTTTTTGGTCTTTTTATTGCATCAACAATAACCTCCCATCAACCTACTAAACAGCTGATTCATAGGACAGTGTTAGTGCAAAGGGTGTCCTTTGTGACAAGATGAAATGGTTTTTGTCTGCACTTTATAACAAGACATGATAAATGTTACATACTTTAAGACTATGAACATATCTTATGCTTATATACTTAATTGATTATGCCTATATATGCCTATATATACAAATGATCATGATTACACAAATGATTGTGCTTATGCTTATATATTCAAACTGACTATGAATGTATCTTGATTATATTCTTGTTGTATGTAGGTTTTGAGCACTATCACTTAAGACAAATTCCTTGTGTGTCCTGACACACATGGTGAAAATAAATTCTGATTCTGACTCTGATTCTTCAAGTGTCTTTGAAATTCAATCCGTCCATCTTGCTGCTGATCATCCCCTTCTCCTTCCTTCCATCTTTCATAGTATTAAAATTTTTTTAAGAGAGGTTGGTTTTCCATAATGTGTCTAAAGTATAATAATTTGAATCTGGTCCATTAGGTCTTGATTTAGAATAAATTGTTCCATTTGTTTTATCCCTCCAATTTTCCTTTAAAAAGAAACAAATTCAAATAACCTTTTACTAGTATGATGTCTTTTCTGAGTTTTAATTTAAGTACCAGATGCAATTTGCCAGATAAATCTTCAATGTTTTTCACCATTGCATTTGTAATATGGCAGATTTTTATACTGCATTCATGTTCATAATATCTACTATTTCTAATCAACATTATCCTATTGTTTAATCAATAAACTTGATCAAGTAATTAGTTAGCATTTTTAACACCATATCTTCTTTCACCATTTCAGACCTGGATGGTCGGCCATTCCCCTGGGGGAGGGGGAAGGAAAGTTGTTTTTAACTGCTGTAAACTGTTCTGTGCTGAACTGCCTGTGAAAGAAGGAGGAAGGGGCTATTGCCAGCGCTGATGTCTCAAGGTTATGAAGACCTCAGAATAAACTATCTAACCACTGAAGATGAAGATGAATAAACTATCTAATCGCTGAAGATGGAACCTTCTCAAAACATTGAAGAGATGTTTCAGTGGTGGTGGCCTCAATGAGGGTGAGGTGAGAGAAAGGAAAGCCATGTGCTTGGCATGAAGGAATCAGATCTCACTTCGATTTACTGATATCTGTTTTCTCTTCAGTAAAAGTTAACTCTGCTCAACTTAATGGTTTCCGGAGCTTTTCTTTCCTGGGGAAGAAGCTGGTGCAGGACCTAACATTGAGATCTGTTGATTTCCAGTGAGAATTAACCCTCTATCACGGGGACTGGTTTAAGTATGTGAACAACAGGCAGCGATCACAATGAAACTGAATGCTGTGGGGGAGCCTCAACCTAAACTCTCTCTAGGCTGGAACTCTCTGAGGAAGTCAAAGCCACCAGCTGAAGAGAAATGGCTGAGCTAGAGGAATGGGAGGAAGACCCAGACCTGACCCAGGAGAGAGGTAAAGCTGATCAGAAGCTGGAACAGGTGGTGAAGCTGATGATGGAGGTCCTTCAAGCCATGAGAACCTGGAAAGCCTGCTCTGACTCCTGCCAGCTTGAGGCTACCAGAGAAGGGGACGAAGCTGAACTCCCACCTGACAGAGCTGATGGAGGCCAAGCTGCAACAGCAGCACCTCCAAGATCATTGCTGAGGACACCAGGTGGAACTGCCAATCCAGACAGGGGTGACCAGGACAGGAGAGAGGACCTGCAAGCTCCCTCCTCTGGGGGTGAAGTTTGATGGGAATTCAACTCAGCTGGATTTTTCCTCACCCATGTTGTGAGGAAATGTAAGATTATGGTCCAGAGCTGCTAAAAGAGGGGGCCAAAATCAAGACCACCGCCTTAGTCCTGGAAAGGGCCTCTGCCAGGTAGATGGTCACACTGCACAATGAGAGGTTCCCTGAACTGTGCAGTTTTGACAGTTTCATGACTGCACTTTGCCGGTGCTTTGATTTGATTGCCTAACAGATCGGACACATCAAAGCCATTTGCCAAAGTTGCAGGGGGATAGCTGAGTACACAGAAGAATTTCCTGACTTGCCTTCAACCTGTCTGATTGGCTTGAGGAGCTGCTTGTCAGCTTCTACAAAGACAGTCTCAACAAGGAGGTCTATAACACTTTTATGCCCAGGGTTGACCATTGCAGACTACATGATTGATTGCTGCTAGCCAGAGAAGTGAAAACTGACCTCACCAGGAAAAAACGCTATCAAGAAAGGAGTGGATCACAGGAGTCAAAGAAAAGATCAAGCAGAGTCCAAGTTCCACTGCATGCTTCAATTGTAGAAAGGAGGGACACCAAGCAGTGGAATGCAAAAGCAAGTGGCTAGTCAAGAAGCCTGGAGCTCCACTGGCAGCAGCAGTGACTAAGAAGCCTACCAGAACCCACAAAATTACACTGAAATGGGTGAAATGCTAGGGGGGAACTCTAGTTCGCCCTGACTGCCCAGCAGAGACCAGCTGCTTGGATGACAAGGGCAACTCAATGGTAAGTGGCCCCAGCACCTCATAACAGTCCCAATAGAATTTAAGATCTCATCGATGGGGCAGGTGGTCATTGCGTGATCAACCCAGTACTGGTCTGGAAGCTGGGACTAAAACTGAAGCTGCTAATGGTGCCCGTTGGGTTTGCCCAGGTCGATGACTCTCTGTCAGGTGGCATCACAGTCACTTTTGTGACTGAACTGCTGGAGATGAGACTTTGAGATTCATAGTAATGCTCGGGTTAGACCGTCCTGTGATGTTAGGCTTAGCATGACTTTACAAGTGAAATCCATTCATCAGCTGGAAAAATCAGTTGTCAAGCGGCGGGAAACCTGCTCCCTCGGGCGAAGAGGGGGCGGGGAGCATCGGATCGAGGGCTTGGATCCCCAAAGTCCCTGATTTCTTTGCAGGGACTGGAAGGGCGATCCCCCGATGAGATCCGGAAGGCTCCACAGCTGGGTCGCTTCCGCCAAGGCAGAACAAGAAGCCTCGAACATCTCCGTGCTAAGGTTTTTTTTGATATATCGTAACCCTCTGCTCAAAGTGAAAGTGGATTTAGCTGTGCGGGGTTCCTTTTGCTGAAGAAGAGAGATTTGTAAAGATGGATTTGACGCTGGAATTAACAAACCTTATGGAATTACAAAGGACATCGCTCCAGGCGTTTTGTGAGGCTAATGATGCAGCATTTCGTGAGGCAGTTCAAACAGTCTCTCTCTACAAAGAAAGTCTTAAAGCAACACTTTGCGAGGCATTGTTAAAAGTCTTTGAGGTGGAAATTTTTCCGTTTGCAGAAGAGGCAAACCAGGATGCTAGCCTGCTGGAGGAATCTAAAGGGCAGAAAAAAACGAAAGCCGATCTGGAAGTCGATGCTTTGGGACAGTATGGATTGGAAGAATTTCTCTCAAGGAGTATGGATTTGTCTGCAAGAGGGACTTTAGTTTTTTTTACTTTACAAACCGGCAAGAGCCTTCAGACAGATTTCGAGACTTTTATTCTTTTTTTCAAGCTGTTTTGCTGGACAATGAGGGTTGCTAACATTAATTCTCTGATCCAAGGTTTGAGAAAGGGGGAGGGATGAGTATTAATTTGAGTTGAAATGGATGGATTTTCTGTTATGACGCAAGTGTTCTGGTTGTTAAATGGTTTTATCAAAGTGCATTCTTTTCTCTTTTAAGGTCTGAAGTAGTATATTGGGAATTGTTCCTGATTAAGCTATTGTTTTAGGAATATGAAAAATGGTTTTAATTATAA
>JANHFO010002803.1:140169-154538 GCA_032468095.1 Pareas carinatus | reverse complement strand
TGAAGATCATGCTGGTTGGGGAAGATGAAAATTGTAGTCCAAAATAAAGTACTATGGTGATAAGAGTCATTCCCTATCAGAGAAAAGAATGGTGTCCCCCCAAAAAGAAAAAAAAATCTGGAGGGCATCATGTAGGAGAAAATATTTAAGATCTTTTTATTTTGCCATTCTCAATTTCTAGCCTGCTTGGTGCAGTTAATCTAGAAAATAAAATTGGGTGTAAAAACCTCATTATTACTAACACTTTCAATATTAAGAGCAACAGACTAAATCAACTGTTTTAGATTTGCATAAGTTACTGCCTACACTTCTAAACTATGCATGAAAGTGAGCATGTGGATAGATAAATAAATAAAGAAGAGGCTAATGAAAGATTATTTGGGAATTCCTTAGAATATATGGGCTGGCAAATCTCCTAGTGACACTTGTTCTGCAAGCCAGAGATTAGTTGTCAGAAGACAGAGTAAACAATTTGTTATCCACAATGCTCCTGGGACAGTGGTGACAGGATGGAATGTGATCCACATTCTCCTGCGTAGAGATTGACAGCTGGTTAGAACAGAACATTTTGTCCTCAGATGGAAAATAGAAAGAACTGATTATATGGAAGGCAGTTCATCTTGGCCTGCATGGTTCTAAGAATGATCAATATGTGATGTATTGAGAGATGACCTAGTCATGTAGTGATTAGGCATGTGAGATAGGAGATGGAAGCTGCAATTGGCAGTTCTGACTATAACAATAAACTCATTTGATCACTTTAAGAAAGGTTCTTTTTTTTCCTAACTAGAATCATGATGTATGATGCAGAGTGCTTTTTTTGTCGTAGAATGCACTGGAATGCAGTTCCAGCGCCTTTTTTGCCTTAAATACAATAAATTAAATTTATGTTAAGAACTGAATATAGAATTTTTTAAATAAAAAATTAACAAAATGTGAATTCTTGCATTTTTTTTCTTACAAAAAAAGCATTATTTATGGACACGGTAAGACTACCATTTCTTATCTCCAAAAATCCAGATGACAACAGGGAGTTAACTTTATTTTGTCTTTGCTGCCATCTAATGGTGTTTAGGAGTTTTGCAATCCTAGCATACAGGCTACATACATCCCAGATACTTCTAACTGGAGATACATTTGAATAGAAGTGTTCATATGCAACCCAAGCTCATACTCTTCTGGTGCCGCAGGGGTTAGAATCCAGTATTGCAGGCTAGCTCTGCTCTTTGCCAGGTGTTCGATCCTGACCCACTCAAGGTTGACTCAGCCTTCCATCCTTCCAAGGTGGGTAAAATGAGGACTCAGATTGTTGGGGGCAATATGCTGGCTGACTATAAAACATTTAGAGAATGTTGTAAAGCATTATGAAGCTGTATATAAGTGATATTGCTATTGCTATGTATGAACAAACTAGTGACTTATTTCAACTATGCTTCCAGCTGGGATTTGGTACTGAAATTGTTTTGTCATCTTGGCAGATGATCATACTGGAAGGTAAATGGGGAGATCATGGTACTGCTCCCCCCCCATCTTGATGCAACTTTGATGTCAACAGCAATGGTGACCCTTGGATCTCCTGTTAGGGCTGGAGGCAAGGTCCATTATTTGAACTGGCTTCAGCTGATATTGCTAGGATAGCAGAGGTCACATCTTGGTATACTTCAGTGTGAGGATGCTGTATCATGTGATCATGAATGGATTGATTTTACTAAGACATCCATTCTCTATTAAATATGCAAGCCCTGAAGAATTCACCTGTCTCTATATGTGAACAACTTATTTTTATATATTTTCTATTTTTTAACTGTCCTTCTCCTTCAAATTCCTTTTTGGCGGAATATACAGAAATGTGATGTCTATAGCCTTGCTTAGTATTTCTTCACATTTTAAATAAATGAACTTAATTGCTAGGAATCTAATTGTACAACATATGGAGGAATAGTTTTTTCTTTAGCATTTAGCATAAAATCTTTTTAAAATTGTCAAATGAAGGAATATAAAATCACAACATTCTAAGCACTGTATGTTATTGTGGCAACCTACAGGCTTGATGAATCTTGAAACACCTTTTCTGTTGAAGACCCACCTGACTTCACAGCCCAGACTGATTGGGTGAGTAATACTTTCTCAACCCAACCCACTTCAGAGTTCTGAGGAACATAGGAAGCAGAAGTATTTGTATGATGGCTGCCTGGAGCTGTATTTAAAAATGCAGGATAAAAATTGAATAAAGATATGATTTGTAATTCATGTAACAAGCCAAATTTAATATGGGATTGCTAAATTCTGCCTTTTGTTAGCCATTTAATTGATTCTGTTAAAGGAAGCCAGTTTTATTGATGAAGAAGTACTAGTGTATATTCCAGAATCAATACTAAAAGGTGATTACAGTATTAGCATAGACATCTACTTACCTGATGTCACAGGCAGGACAATATTATGGCTTCACTAGTATTATTTATTTAGCATATGTATGCATAGACTAGCAATATATATTAACATTTCACCTAGGTTGGAAAAGCATAAAAAATGTTAAAAAGATCTATGTTCAAATACCAATGTCTAGGTCATTTAACCATTAAAGTGCAGCATCTTTTATATTAAAAAAAAACTGGACTGGTATATGCCCTCAGCTTATAGCCGGTCACGATGTGATCTGCAGCATTAACTGGGAACAGCTTATAGGGTGTATCTGAATGTCTCCTAAGCCTTTCCAACAGCAGAGAGTTATCAAGTAGTGCACAGGTTCATACCTATGACTTAATAGGCTCAGAGCAAATAAGTAGACAGGATTGCAAATGTGCTGAATTTAAGAAGGTAGATCAGTGGTATAGTTTATACTTTTTGTACATTGAACATTCTTGCTTCTGTATTTAAAATCTTTAATTAAAGGTTAATGTGATAAGAGCCACTGCCCATCAGAGTAAAGAATAGAATAGAATAGAAATTTTATTCTTTACCCTGATGGGCAGTGGCTCTGGCAGTGGTGCCCCCACTCACCCCAAAAAGCTGGAGGGAATCTTAACTGAAAGAAGAGTGTTTCTTATGAAAGTGCAGTTTTACAATTGATATATATATATATATGTATATATATACTGTATAAAACTAAAATTATTTTAGAAAATGGCTTTATCTTTGCATGGAATAGATCTAAGTTTGTATTCCTGACACAAAAAAGCTTAGTTTACGAAAACCTTAGACTATTAGAGAAGCGCTATTAGTAATCTGAAACAGAAATAGGAAATTTTCACTGGTTGGAGGATGTATTTAGCTTCTCAAATAGCTAGTGGATAGCAAGAAATATTTCAATGATGTGGCAATGTCTTTAAAGGAATAACGTCAATTAATTTTTCTCATAATTTGGAAAATGCACTATTTCCTTTACTTATTTTTACATTTAAACTCGAAAATCCTACTGCCAAAATATAGCTCTTGGATATCCAACATAAGCAGTGTCCTCTTAAGGGTGATTTGGACCTCAAGATAGATTGCTGTTGGTTTCCCAGCCTAGATAAAGACAATATTGAGATAAACCAATGTTTATGTTTTTTCAGTATTTTGGGGAGATTCTAAATAGGAGAAAAATGTGTGACTTTCTCTCTTCCACTTCTCCAAATCCCATTCTTCTCTCACAGAGAAACCTGATCTCTGAATCCTCTTCTAATTTTTTTTTAGACAAGGCTGTTGAGAAAAGAAAAAAATTACCCTCTGAAATCCTTCTTGGGGAAAAAAAGAGAGAAGTCTGGATCTGATATTTCTATTCAACTCCTCCATGTCAGAGGTAGTTATTTAAAATAAGACTGGGGTAATTTTATTTAAGTAGGATACTTGCAATAGGAAGAATACCTGTACCACACAGTTCAATTCCACTCATGGAATCCTTGGTGCTTTCTGAGTCTGACAGTTTGCTCACAGACATTTCATTACCTGGTTCAGTAACATTATCAATGCTATGGAGGAGAAAACCACAGCCTCGTCAACACTAGCAAAACAAACTACTGCATATAAACAAGGAGCAAATCTCATATTCACTAACACTGATAATGTTACCTGGTCCAGTAATGAAACATCTATAAGTAGACAGCCCAGTTTAGACAGCATCACAGTAAAATACTTGCCTTAGTAGCATTGCATGGTACAGTTTTAAATAAATAACAGCCAACACTAATAAGTGCAGTTATTCAACTGATGCAACTCGGTAATTTTTATTGCAACTGGAAGACAATACATCACAAAAACTTTATGGAAGGTTTCGGGAGAGTGTTATTTACAATAATAACTGATGAAAGAGTTTGTCTTTGGCAATATGATTACACATCAAGAAACATAAAATGCAAGTATGCCTCTAGATCAACATTTTTCCATATTTCTGGCTGATTGCACTTGCCTTTTGACTGTTCATTTAGGTAAACACAAATACAACTAAACATTACTGTTTATGTCCCCCATCACAGCTCTCATTTATATTAAAGAAACTGGCAGTTCCATTCAACTAGTACAGCATTTTTGGGGAAAAGAGGAATAAAAATCAGAAAACAAAAACAAAAAGAACATAATTGGCTTATTGCTGTACTGTATTAAACTATTGGCCAATGAAGGTCTCATGATACCCCCCCCCAAAGCATTGATATTGTATATATTGGTCTTTTGATTGCTTCATCACTTTTTTTCTGCAGAACAAAAATATTTCAAAAATATTACAGAAGAGTATAAAAATGTACAAATCCATAATGCTTTTTCATACACACAGAAATCATTCCCTACCCCATCTCTTCCAACATTTGACCCCAAGGCAGACTGAAGTAGTGAGTGTGTATAATACAAAAGTGAAACCAGGGTAAATCAATCGATTTTGAAATTCATTAATGAAAGTATTAAAGCAGAACTCCAAGCATCAACTTTTTCATCTCAATAGTAAGTAGGACTGAAGGAAAAACCTAACTAGGTTCAAGCCAAGCTAGAAAAAATCCAAACCTGTAAGGTATATTCAGTCATCAGATCTTTTCTTCAGAAACACACATTAGGACAGAGCAATTCAAATCTCCTCTTTCAGTTCTGCACACAAATCCGTTGGGAAAATATGTGTGCAAACCCACAACTCTTACGGTAATTCCTAATTTAATTTCTATCAATTGTCTTTTGGGCGAGAGGCTGGATTTAGCTGTTCTTCCATAATCAAGATAGTTTGGTAGATATGACTTTATTTCTGTTTTTTTAAAGCTTAAACCTGGGTATTTGGTATCTACTTTGTTGATGCTGAGTGTCAGGTGGTTCTCAATCAGAATTGAAAAAAAAGGCATTCTGCCATTATAATTGGCAAATTGGTTCAAAAAATAAATTTTGTTTTAGGTAAATATAGTTTTAAATGCTAGTATTGAAAAAAAATAAGAAGCTCTATGAAAAAATGATTTTAAAACATGTATTTTTAAATTTTGAATATTGATTAGCAAAATACAGCACCAGAGATTGAACTGAAATATAGTTTTTGGTTAGTGAAGCAGTGCTGGCATGCTGAGTTGTGGAATAATTGCACAGACACAATTGACTTCATAAAACTTTCATATCTACAATTTTGCATTTTGATTCAAGGAAGAATTTGGAAAAATGATTTCTGGCTTACCAAAACTCTCCACCCAATTTTCCAATTACAACTACAATCAGAAGGGAAGTTTGTATAAAGAAACATGAAAAAGAGTTTGAGAATGTTCATATATATATGATAGCACAGAATATTTAGTAACTACTTATAAAATTCAACTTAAAAAAATTCTACACCAAGACTATAGATTCATAGGAAAAGTAAAATACATTTGATTAACTATGTTTTTAAATTCCCGATAGTAGAAAAACAGATGGTCAGAGGTTGTGCATGGTTCTTTCCATACTGAAGTATTAACATATATTACATATTAAATAATAATAAAGTTATTTAAATTAGATCACAGTGCTGCATTTATGTGCATAACAGTGTTTATATATTGCAGGCAGTGTCATGAAATTCACTCACAAACTTAACCACAACACAACCAAAAGAATGAATGACTCTGGTCAGTGAATGGAACATTTAACAAGCCTGAAAATAATTTAGTGGCCAGGACGCAGAATTCCACCATGCTAATTTTCTTACTGAAACCAACTTCAATGCTACATAGGAAAACCAGCTTTGCCTTTTTGAAGATGATAGAGAGTAGCAAGGACCTGTTTGTAGAAAGAAATAGCACACTATTTCTCTTCAAGAAGTACTTTCATTTGTCATAGAAAAATGGCTTACAAATCATTTCTGTTTTCCAGTTCAAGACAGATTATATGAACTGAGTGGTGAGTGGCAACAACGCCTGACAAATTTATACAGTTAAACAGTGTCTTTCCTGTGACATAAAGTACTAATCATCACCCATGAAATTTTGCCCATGCAAGTTTTCAAGTTGCCATCGATCCAATGCTATACAGAAATATACCTAGAAGAACAAACCCTAGAGCAATTTCCAAGAAAGATTTGCAGCTGGCACATTTTGAACATATAATCTAAAATTCAGAAGATTTGTTCCAGTAGATTACTAATTCCACTTTATTTCTGCATGATTCGGATGAATGTCTACTTATTTTCATGGAGACATATGGATATTCTCACATCAAGACTTAATTAAGTTTCATTGTGGATATAGACTTCCATGCAAGCAGAACTACGTTCAACCTTCTTTATGTTGAAAGTTAAAACACAGATATTCAAAAGATGTTTTTAGTTACCAAGGAAATGAATGGAACTCAAAGTATGACCACTGCATACTTTACGAGTGTTTAGAATTGAAGCATTGATTGTAAAAGTTTGGCATTAAATGATTGAATGCCAAACTTAGATTACTGACAATTTTTTTTTGCAACGGTGTGCTATGAAAAATATTACTGAGAATTAAATCACAATCCAAGCTGATTGTGGCTTGAATCCAAATTTTATTCCTGCCAATGGGACTCACCTCTGATAACTGCTCAGGGCATGTTCCCAACAGCATGGTTAAGGAACATAAATGAATTTCTTCCACACCAGAGCTGCAACCCCTGAAAGTTGGAGGACCTTTCAGCATAATGTGGAAGATGATTTTGGGGGTTACAAAGGAGCTGGGATGATTGACAGCAGTTGTTTCTTCCCTTCTGTTAGAACCATCTATTAGAACAAAAGCTTTTGATGGACAGAGCAAGCCCTTTCATTTATGGAAGGAGAAATATGAAGTAAACATTTCACTATTTTATAGGGAAAAAAATCTTACACATTATTTTGACAATATACATACAGTTCCTGCAAAAGTTATTTGCAGAACATAAGAGCTGCCTCAATTATCCAAATACATTAAGAATGATGTAGCAGCAAGGCAAATGCATGTTACTGTAAGTACATATACACATTCCCCTTGCCATAGTGCCACAATGCATACAGCACAGGACTTCCTGTATTCTGCTCAAGTTCTGAGATACTGTCTCAGATTGTGCTATCTTAAAGACCTTCATACAAGAAGAATGCAACTGTGGGATCTACAACTCCTGAGGTGAAAGCTAAAAGCTTGAAGAATTATGCTTCAGTGCCAATGGGGATCCACTTACTGAATTATTTTTAGTACTCTATATGGGAGCAGAGAAACACCAAACAGATGTTTTGTTTATTATTGCTTACATCTTCAAGTTATGAACATTCCCCTCTCTTGTTATTTCAAAATGGCTAAAGTGTAGGAATAAGGATGGCCTCAACATATGGAAGATGGATTTCATCATGAATAGAAGTAGTATCTGATGCTTTTAATCTGGGTCCATCTGTTTTATTTTCAGTTTGGCACTAAAGATAAGTTGGCACAACAGAACAGTGTTGTGGAGTTTGTTTAGATTAAATTATTGGTTGTGGCTGTATGACAGAGAAAAACGCAAAGCAAATCTTCCATAATTTCTAATAAGATCCAGGTACTTAATTTGCAACTTGCATATTGCTTACCCTCAAATGAATTTTGCCTTATTTTGTAAAAATTGTGATAGCTTTTTGTATAGTAATAGCTAAAATTATTTGCAGCACATTACTTTTCATTTAAGGTTACAGCTTATTGATGTTCCGTCAGTGGGATACAGTCTGGTTGAAAGCATGTTGTTCATTTCTGTGAACTTTAGTGGACAAATTACTAAGACAAATTGTTTTGGATGGAATTATGTGGGATAATATAACTTCAATATTATAATATATACCCTCAGTTCTCTTTTTACATTGTGGTATTTTCTAAATGTCAGAATATTGGCCCAAGTAATAAAAAATTGAGTTCAGAATCCTTCCAGTTTAGAATTTAAATAGCTTTACTGAGAAATAATTATTCTATTGCAATAAATAGCAACAACATATTTTATATTTTACCAGGACCCTCAAGGCAATCACAAGATGTATATGGCACTCTACTATGAAGAGAAAATTCCTAAATCACTAACGTGGGTTTTTTTCATTAACTCTTAAAAATTATTGATGCTTTTTAGGCAAATTCTTTCAGAAGGGGGAGGCAGAAATAGGGATTCTGATTTTTGAATACACACAAAAAAAGTATCTAGATAGGCAATGTAGAGGATGAACTTGCTCTCAAACCTTTGTTAGCTCAAGCCTGATTTGGCACACATTACTTTAAAGATCTGTTGGTATCAATTTTCAGTGCATACCACGTATACTTCCTAGAATATAATTCAATGATAACTATTTCCAAATATTTCCAAATATTTCCAATTCTTTTTCAGTTTCTTGCCACTGACTCTTCTCAACTCATCTTAATTTCTAAACCTTAAAACATTACTGTTTTAATTATTGATGAGTAATATCACTACTTCTATTATTATAACCTATATTCATTTAAAATGAAGCCATTAATATCAAAAGAGCTGCCTTCTTAATACTATTTTTGGGAGGACTTCCTAGTAGTTTCATCTGACTGTAGCTCCCACATTTTTAAAGGAAATTTTATAAGCTGCAGAATCTGGATTCTTGTCAAGATCATGCAGAAGTCTTTTGGAACCCAATCTACAAATCTTAAAAATAACCTCAAGATTATGGCTGTCTATACTAGTATTTTTTGGGGTGGCAATGATATGAGATATTGGCTTTATAAACTCTACAGTCCATTTACAAGACTACTACTGCAAAACAGATATGGCCATAACAAAGTTGCTTCTCATATACTCAAGTCAAATTGTGAACACAAATGAAAGCCCTTTCAAAACTCATCCCTTCTTGGCATATCTATGTATCACGTTGGTTACAATCTCTCTGAAACCGAACTGTCCATTGTTTTCTCTCTCCCTTCTATGCAGTAAATTCAGTGTCTTTTTTTCCTGGAGTCTTAATCATACACACTCACTACTTGCTTTGCCCTCAAAATTATTGCGTAATGTTAATACATGTAAAGACAAAGAAAGGACAAACATGTTCAAAAAACAGAGAAGTAGGGGAAGGGGGCTGAATGTGCAGACAAGGCAATATAATTCAACCATCCAAGCCCTACCCGAGCATGAAGTTTTATTTTTTAATATTGCAGAATAAGTTCCCCAACAGTCAGTATTTGTCCCTGAAAAAGGTTAAACCTTAAAACACCTGCTTCCCAAACAAAATAAAAAACAAACAAACCAAAAAACCAAAAACCAAAACCAAGCCTATTGGCTTAAAAATTAGAGGCATAGCCTTTTCTCTATTTTTCTCTATTTATATGAAAATAATTCATGCTTCATGCTAAATACATTATTTACCTTACAAGAACTTTTGTTATCTTTGAATTAAAAAGGTTTTTTTTAGTTTGTACTCCTGAGCCCCTCCCAGAAATGTATCCATGCAATTTGAATCAGGATCAGTGAATCTGGTTACAGTGGTTATAATTGGAAATATATTATTGTTTTTGAACATATGTATCCTGGCTATTTAACAGGTACGGCGTTCTGATGAGCACTGTACAGAGTTTTAGTTAAGATTAGGATTTCTTGTCCATCCAAATATATTTGTTTTTTTAAATGTAATATAATACTAATGACAGGTTTTGTAGCATATGTATTTTGCTCTTCTCATGAGATCAATATTTTTATCCTATCAAAAAGGTTTCCTCATTTTGATCCTCTTTAAATATCTACTCATATTTTTATTTTAGATTTGATTGCTTTTCACTCAGGCAGTTAAGAACTCATAGCTTGTTTTCCCATAATATTTTTGCAGGCAGTGCCAATCTTCAGGCTTATGGCTTTTTAAAAAACATTCTTTTAATTTAAATATAGAAGACAATTAATTGATTAAAGAATATCACTAATCCCCCCCAACCCCCTCCACCCTTTTCTCCTTATATTATTGAAACTCATCGCATACACAGTTCAGTTTCCATAATTTAAAAAGTATTAAGTCTTCACATTATGAGCCATATACAGTACATGAAGCTTAAGTAATTCATCACTGTATGAGCAGTTGTTTTAGTGGATATTCCAAGATTTCTATGGCACAAATGCAAGCAAATGCCACTATCTTATTCTTGATTCTGAAGATGGGCCTCTGATTTCCCTCAAATTTATGGAATATACATACACGCACACATACATACATATATACATTCTCTCTCACACATTTAATTATAAGGCTTTTAAATTATTTTTCTAAGAGCCTGGCCTGGATCTACCATATTATTCAATTTCTCATTTTATAATGTATTTTCAAGTGCCAATTTTTATTCCTCTCACATTAACTGGTGGTATCACAGCGTGTTCAACCATGCATTTCTGACAGAACTGGAGAAAGCAATGGCAATTTTGGCTTTTACTTATTTTTGTCTTCATGTAATGAAAAGCTTTTGTAAAATTAGATGAGTATCAGTATGAGTTCTATGGCTTCAATCTCCTTTAAAAAAATACAACACAAATATTTTGGGTTCAAAAAAGGGGGGGAAAGGAAAAAAAAGAAAAAATGGGAGAAGAAAAAAAAACTGAAGAAAATATTTTCTGATATTGCCACAAATCATTAGAATTCACCTGACGTGCTGAAACAAAATTGTTTTATAAGTTCAGTCAATGGATTTGTTCTCATTTTTTGTCATGTCCTTTTGCTCTTTCTGCCCCTTTGCCGTCCGATTGGTGATGTTGTTCAAACAAGATCGGATTCCTGCCAAATGCAGGAGTGATCCAGCAGCTTCTTTCATTTCCTCATCATCACTCTCGGGTGGTTTCTCTGTGCGTCTCTTTTTAAGAGGCAGTGTGTCACTCGGTACTTTTTTCACCTTCAATAAATGCTGACGTTTCTTGTGCTGAGCGGGGACCCCACTATCAGCTACAGAATCCTTGGTCTCTTTTCGGTTTTGCCGTTTGCTCTCATCCTCTGCCTCACTATGGCTCTCGTGGCTATGGAAGTTGACCTCGCTGCCGTCACTACTGTCCCGGTTGCCTTTTGCGACAAATTCATAATGATCATCAGCAGAAGAAGAGGAAACAGAATCACTAGTGGGTGATGTGCTCCTATGGTTGGAAGATTTGGCACTGCTATAGTTATGATCCTCCTTTGGGTCACCACTCACCAATGGAGAACCACACGACTGCTCACTATCTGTCCTCATTCGGCAATTCGCTATTCCATTCCTGGATATGGGGGAGAGAGAAAAGAAAAGAAAAGCATCGTCAAAATCCTTTGAAAAGCTGTATTGCTTTGGGACAACAAGCAAATGAGCAAGTAAATCAGATATCAAAATGCTGGAAGGAGATGGGTAAAATAGGCGCTTTCCTATTAGTATTTTCTTGGAGTCTTAAAACTTTAAGGAGAGCAGAGTCATTAACTCTGCCAGAAGCAGTGAGCTATTAATTCTGGATGGCCTGGGGGGGGAGGGAAATAGATAATTATTATCATTAGGAGCATAAGATTTAATCTGCTTTTCAAAAAAAAGTGAGATCATTTGAAGGTTTATAGATTTAACTGAGCAGACCAAGATATTTAAATTCATTTGTATATAATGAAGCAATGAATTGAGATAAAGAATAATCTGATGAATCTGGCTGTTATGATGTGAAGGAGAAGCTCATTTTTTAATTTATTTATTCAGCTACCTATCTTAGATACATGATTCCAGGCATCTAATGATACTTAAAAACAAGATAAAAGGCATATAATAAAATTATAAAGAACATATATAGCAGTTGAGAAAATTCAGGCAACAACAATTAACATAAACATGATATCAACTTAGTCACACATCTAAGGTTCCAGATTCAATGACAAAACCAAGTTTTTAAGGCCTTATGAACGACAGTAGCGTTGAGGCAAGTCCTTAAATATCAGGGGAATGTAGTTCCACAGGGCAGATGCCATAATACAAAACATCCTTTGAGATGGGTGCCAGCAAACGATATTCCCTAACAGATGGAACCGAGAGCATGCTTCTCTATTACTGGATCTAACAGGATGGGTAGACACAGGAGAGTTAGCCAAGCCCCAAGCCATGAAGAGTTTTAAAGATAACTACAGCACCATGTACTGAACCTGAAAGAACAATGACAACCAGTGCAAGCTCATAAAACAGGTGTCAGATGTGCTGAATGACTGGCTCCCATGGCAATACATTTGTACCAGCTGAAGCTTCCAAATAGTCTACAACCAACCCCGTGTAGAGTGCATTGCCGTAGTTCATCTGAAGATGCTGCCAGTGTGAGGCCTATTTTTCCTCATGCTGAGACACTATGAAACAACTTTGATCCTCTGGATGATTACAATCTTTCCCCAAGCTTTAATTATTAAATGAATTTAGTTTATTTCAGTATCATTTGTTGATTTTGGTTTGCCCGTTTTGAAATTTTGTTGGCTAATATTTATATTTATTTGCAGAATAGAATGAGTAAGATATCTAAATAAAATAAATTAATTAACAACTTTATCTTTTAATCACAATAATTTTGAAGCTATTGGTTATTGTGTTTCAAATTTTCACATCTAATGATCTTGAAAAAACTCACTACACTGAAGTTTTGATAACATGCAAATTTTCTTCCACAGGGTTCAAAAAGAAAATAGTGATGATTTCTGGGTAGCCTTAGGTACAAACTGGTAAACTTGCCTGTTCAAATAGCTCAAAATCATTTCAAGCGTCTTTAAAATAATCTTACATTTAAAACTGCCAACTAATTAAGGTATTTATTATTAGCAATCTTGTGTTAATTCTCCACCACCGCTCCTTAATTAACTCACAACTACATACAAAGTTCTCACTCTTCCTTATAATAGTATTCTGAGGCATGTTAGGCAATGAATATCTACTGAAATTCTGATATTTCAAACACTGATTATTTATTTTATTATTTAGATTTATTTGCTTGTCTAAGCAAAATTCATTTGAATGTGGACTGAGGTCAGCATGTCTGAGAACTGTTGCTAGATTACGTCATCAAAATTTGAACTATATTTTCAAATCTAATTTGCAATCGGAAATTGTATTTTCCATGGTCAGACAAAACAGTCTCAAAAGGGAAAAACTGTTTGGGATCCTATACAGGACTACAGCACAAAATGTGCCAGTGCTGTATCATTAAAGATACACTATAAACAAACTCCACACATATTAGCCCCAAGAGCAATTTAAGCGCACAGAAAGTTCACCTGCAATCAAAACCAATTTACATACTATCATGTACACTGTGTGAACTCAAAAAGTCTACATTTATTTAAAAAAAAATTATATGGCTCACAACTCACTCTCCATGACTCCAGGTGGCTTACAAAGCTAAAAACACATTATAAAAACAGTAACAAGCAATAACACTCAACAACCCTGGTAACAACAATCAATCAATCAATCAATCATATAAGCCACTTGATGGACTCCATGCCATTCTGAGTTTCACAGGTCCATTGGCAAAACCAGATCTTCAGGGCATTGCAAAAGAGTATCAAAGGGGGCATGACTGTCAAATTCCTCCTGAGTATCTACAGAAGGATTGAAGACTTCATTTTGAATTTACCAAACTCTAGGGGGAAGGGGTTACGATTTTTAAGTTTCTGTTCTTCTAGTCAGCTATCTCATCTATTCTGCTTCAACACGCTCACATCTTCTATGCAACACTTTATGATCTCTGGGTACCCTTATCTAGTCCCAGGTAAGGAGGGAATGGACAACAGCGGGGTGGGGGGAGAAAAGTGTCTAAAGGTACCAGTCAAACCATTTTCTTTCAGATTCAGCTTTCAGTTGCTTTTGTTGCCTAATTACTTCTCTAATGAATCAATGAACTTTGACAATGGACTGCTGTGCAAGTTACTCTGATGGAGGGGAATTCGGGACAATTGACAATGATGATGTTCTACAGAAAGGGAGCCACCACAAAGAAGACCCTTCTTCTTGGTCCTGCTAGAT
>JANHFO010002803.1:108428-121665 GCA_032468095.1 Pareas carinatus | reverse complement strand
TCTACTTCATGTATTATTTTTTCATGCAGATTTAGAAACAGTTAGATCCAATAATATATATAAAAAGTATTTTGAGGTTTTGCTTCTTATGTTTTGTTTTTTAGTTTCAAGTTGATTCCTAGCAACTACAGGGATAAATCCATTAGGTTTTGTAGGCAGCATTTTTGAAAGTGGTTTGCCATAGTCTTCTTCCAAGGCCTAGAGGGAAGGAGTGGTCTAAGTCAGCCAGCTGGTTCTGTGACTAAAATCCTTAACCCTTCACCAAATTGGCTCTGTATTGTAAGAATAGGTACCAATTATTAAAAATGGTTAAAATGACATTTTAACTTAATAAGAAGTCTTCTCTATATAAAATATATTCCAATATGAGAGAAAATAACTGGATTAGGAAACTACAGCTTCTCTTGTTTTCTTTTTAAGTCTATTTAGCTCTCTTCATGATAAATCCGCCATTTTATTTTTTTAAACTGATTAATTCAAATGTAACTTGGGTAGATTACATATGTTTTGCTTCTTTCTGCTTCAAGTTTTGATCTCTAAAAACATGATGATTGTACAGATAGCCCTACAGATAAATTCAAATCAAAATCAAAGCATTTTTGTTAGCTCTAGAAATCTTATCTGCCCTAAAGAAGAAAAATGCTTATCATGCTCTTATTATATGAATTACAGCTGCATATATAGATTGTTATTTCTGTGAATGAGATATATACAACTGTGACTCTTCAGTATTCACAGAAACTTATCCATCTGACCATCTACCCAGATAACACTATGTAAAAGAGTTAGTAAGGGTCTAGCTAAGAAATCTGATTTCTCCATCTATTTTTAATTTTAAACCTAATAGGCTACATACTAATGAAAGAGAGTTAGGCTTACATATCTATGGTGCTATAGGCTATAGAAATATCTACTCACAACCTGCTTGTATCTCAGGGGGAGTATTCAAAAGCATCATGGCAGTGGCAGCATCAATGTCAGGATCTGGAAAAATCAACCAATAAATACATTACTTTACAAATGGGCTAATTTCCATCCCCATGACTTGACAGAATGAACTGAACCTCTCTAGTAAAATAAGATTAAATCAACCAAAAAAAAAATCCAAGAGAAAAGTCCTAATATCAACATACAAAACAAACAGGCATACTGTCACAATTCTACTTATCAACGAGTCCATGCTGTAGTTTCTTTCAATTTTTGCAGAGAGATATACTGTATCTGTCAGGCTTTACTGCTTTCACATTCACACAGTGTTGTAGGGTACCTTAAGACTTTAAATTGCCAGAAGACTCTCTGCAATGTGTCTTAATCCTCTCAAATATCAACCTAAGGTGTTTTTTTAACAGCTGGGATCTAATCTGATTCCTCTCTCCAGTAACACTGGTTTGCTTCACACACTGTGCTATTTCATAAAATGATTTGCCTTTTGCATTATATGCGAATATTTGTAAGCTGTGATATATACTGTATCATATTAATTAGCTAATTGTATTTTAGAAAGTCTATGTGCATCATTAAACTCTCCAATCACCTAGCTTTTGCCTGGATGTTAAAAGAGCTGCACTATACTGTACTACAATTCATTAGTGCACCAAGGCTAAATTGATTGCTGTCTTATCAAGCCTTATTTATTAAAGGTGGGTGATAAAAGTGGAGTATGAGCCAAATAGTTTAAATAATTATATACATGCTATATTGTCAAAAACTGCACTAATGTTCCTGAATACCTCAGAGTTTGATCTTCACTTGAAAGCGGCTTTACTTCTTTGCATATATATTCTGGGACTCCCTGATCCCCCTCCCCCGTAAGCAAGGGTTAATAAAGGAAAAATCTGCATCAGTATATAAAGCTCAAAAATATGTATATAAAAACAGAGCCCCCCTGAAGGCAACAAAGACATTTGCATAAGGCCCACTTTTACTTCTAATAAATTATCACTGAGGGCTTGCCATTATCCTTAATCAGTTTTTGAATCCATCACCAGCAGTGAGTTGACAGATGGTAAGTAAGAGACACAGAGCAAAATATGATTCTTTTATAACTATATTCCTTAGTCTCCGAGAGAAGGCCGCATGGCTGCTATGGAAATAGATGTTGTCATGACAACAGTAAACAACCAAGAACAGCCAGTGAATAAGCTGAAAAGAACATCTGCCCCAGCAAAGCGTCCCAGCTGCCCTGGGGCGAAACTCGCTAATAGTGTAGTGATGCTGCATGACAGAGAAAGCCGCCTATGCCATGTTCAAATAAATGAAGTGTGCAATTGAAGCAGACACAGAATACACACCCTTGCTGACTGCTGCCTCTGTGCCGCTAAACTGAATGACTAATGGGTTTCTTTCTTTCCTTTCTTTCTTGAGGTGGGGGGGTGGAAAAGAAAGAGAAAAATACTTGTCACTACTTAAACCAAATTACATACCACAAAATTCAATTTGCGGTTAATAGCTTCTTGGTACTTTATTTTGGATATTATGTTGGAAAATTACACTTTAGTGTTAAAAATACATATTCCACATGTGTTATAAATGCAGTTCAATTTCAAGGGCATAATGTAATGAAGTATAAAACCCTGCAATCTGCTCAGAGGTACAACCTAAGAGGTTGTAATGGTTACTTTCCTCCCTCTCTTTCTCAGAGACAGACCCCTCTCTCTCTCTCTCACACACACACACACACACACACACACACACACACACACACACACAACCCTTTATGGTTGTATTTCTCTGAGGGTCATGTTACCCTCATTTATAGATTATGCCTTTTAAAACAGTAAACTCATACCCTGTGCTAACAGAAACTGAGTCAAAGCAAGACTATCGAGAAACAAGGAGGAAATCATTCATATGCTTGGGAAATTCCCTGAGGCTAACAGAACCTCAAAAATAAATTGTTCTAGATGGAAATATATCACAGAAAACTTAGAGGGAGGAAAGGAGGAATAATTTAGTTCCTCAAGGCAATCCAGAATAAGGCATGTTTAGTCTGTTGGCTGCAGCCCTGAATAAGAACATAATTAAGTGAAGATATTTACTTATTATCTATACCTATGTATGTGTGCATGTCTGTCTGACTGTCTTTCTATATATGTATCTTTAGCTATACAGCTCTTGCTGCAATGCCGCATGCTTCAAGAATATATTCATTGATATAAAAGAAAAATCCCCAAGTGGTGCCAATCAAAATGTGAATGCTCACTGAAAGATATAATACCAACAAACCTGAAGCACACCCATCTGGAACAGGTTGATATGGAATTGTTCAAGATCTCCCCAGAGTTGCAGAACATTCTGCATGGTGATAGTTAAAGATCTTTTATTTGTTTCCAAGCCAGAATTGAAATTCTATTATTGAAAAACTATTTTTACTGAATCACTTACTGAAATTAGGAAGTGTGATAAATATAAGCCATACAAATGAAGTCATATGCGTAATATTTTTCAAACTTGATACTAGGTATATTTCCAAACAACTTAATCAAAGTACATAGTCAATTATATGCAGAACTATGAGTGGATATTATTGCAAAATCAATCATTTAAAGATGAAAGTCTTAAAATGTACAAGATATCAGTAAACAAGATACCCACTGAAATATAAAGGAGTATTCTATTTAGTTGTTGCTTCCAAGAGCAAAAAAAGTTCTATGATCTGCAGCATAATACCAATTTGATGGGTACCCCACCCCCAGGCTCAAGCCTGGAGTCAGACTGCGACCTGTTGGGAACCAAGACCACGGAAGCAGCAGGCAAGCGTGCGTGTGAATCTGCATCTGTGGAAATGATGCACGCCCTCGCGAAACTGGCTCCTTTCCCCTCCCCTGCCATTGCCAGTCTGTCGAGCAGAAAGGCTGGGGACCACTAAATTAAATAGCATATATGTGAAGTATATAAAACAAGTTACTCTGCTGGGAAAATATCAAATTTATAAGCTATTAATCCTTTCGTGAAAAGCAAGTGTCAGGTCCAAATGAGACAGTGTTAATGTTTCTAGAATGGCTTTCATAAAAGTTCCTCATCGACAATACATAGGCCAGAGCTCTCAAACCTGCTGAAGATCGCTATTTTTTTAACATTTATATTAAGAAATCATCAAACTCCCTCATAGAGGTGACTGGGCTCGATTTCACAATCTCTTTGTAGACAGACTTTACACGGAGCAAATTTGTGAGTGAAGGAAAGGTTTAGGAAGGAAGGAAGAGAGAGAGAGGAAAAGGTGAGAGAAAGGAAATAACAGTAAGAAAGGGTATAGAAATATTGGGGGGAAGGGAAAGGGTAAACGATGTAACATTTAAATTTGGGTAAAAAGAAAGTATGATGTAGAAACCTTCAAATTTATAATTTATGAATATGATAATCTTTAAAAGTATAAGAAAATTGGTAAAATGTAAATGAAAGACATAAATGGGATTCATATGAATTGTTAAGGTGATACATATTGACTGTAAAACCTGCAAAAATCAATTCTCTCATTTTTCCCCTGTAAGACTTCTGGAAAAAAAAGATGATGATGATTTTGGGTATTCCCTACAAAACGTACGTAATAAGAGAGAAAAAATTGGGGGGGGAAATTAGATTAGGATTGGTTGTAAAAGAAGGATAGAAAGAATGAAGAGGAAGGAAAGGAGGAAGAAGAAAGAAGAAGAGAAAAGGAAAGGAAGGTTTAGGAAGGAAGGAAGAGAGGGAGAGGGAAAGGTGAGAAAAAGGAAAGGAAAACAATAAGAAAGGGTATAGGAGTACTTGAAAAAATAGTAAATGATTCAAAAGTTAAATTTGGGTAAAAAGAAAGTATTATGTAGAAAACTTTAAATTTACAAATTATGAATATGATAATCTTTGAAAAGTATGATAAGAAAATCTGTAAAATATAAATGAAAGATAAGAATGAGATTTATATGAATTGTTAATGTGGTATTTACGGTCAAATAAACATGTTTTATATTTTGCTAATAATGTAAAATGTAGCAGTTGTGGTTTTGCACTTATCTAGCCTTCCTCAGTCTGGGCCCTTCATTTGGATTGAGGAACTATTGCCATCATGCATTTATGCCGATTGGGGATGTGATTGTAGCACCTTACAACCAGCAGATTCTCAAGGAGAAAGGATGAACTGGGAATTGGGACACCCTAATTCTAATTCACCCTCTGCCTTATAGAAAACCTAACAATTGTAGCTTCAAAAGTCTTATTTATGATGTTCAGGTTTATTCACAAAAACATTGTTAAGTAAGCTAGTGTGACATGTGACCCCAGTCACTGTTATAATGTGGAGAGAGAAGAGTGAAAAGAGAATGTAGCTTTAGAATCTTCAATATTTTTACAGCTTGTAGATCTTAAGATAAAAAACTGATCAATTTTGCAGAAACATTTTAGCCTGGAAAAAAGCTTGTGTGAGACTACCATAGATGTCCCACGTTGTCTTTATGCTTTAATAAAGCATCTGAAGTTTATTCTGTTGTGAGAGCAAGCATCTTGTGGCTTTGATTGATACCCACAGAGAACTGGTGTCAATCTCAAGTATGTTAGCTGGACATTAAAAGCTGTAGCAAGGGGCATCTAGCCTACTATGACTCAAAGGATATATCCTTATTATATCTAGAACTGTAGGTTAGATGGGAAGTAAAAGAAAGTATCTCAGAAGGAGCCAAATTCTTCTTCAAAACTGTCAAGAAAACTCCAAGAGATCACTAGGAACCAAGCTTTATTTCAGGAGATCTCTATCTCTTTTAAAATCTATTTAAATTCAATATAGATATTTTAACAAAGTTTATTATGCTCAAGATTGTAAATTTATAAAATCTTACATGGAAATAAGATTATGCCATCAATAAAACTGATAATAAAATTAAAGAGCTTTCCTTGTGAACATTTTGGTTGATCTGGAAGCGTGAGAGGCCAGAAATAAACTTTTAATAGAAAAACAATTATGCTTGACTGTGGTGCTGCTCATCACAAACTCCTGAACTGAACAGTCCAAGCTGTTTCTTTCTATTTAACAGGGGTGCAAGCATGTTATTGTCAAAATAGTCAAGATGCTGTGATAGAAGGCTCACCTATTTTTATGTGAAACACACATACAAAGACAAGCAGAAGTTTGATTGCACCCATACAGCTGCCATCTTGGCTTTTTTTGAACACAGCCTGAGAAACCCTTGATAGCTAGTCTAGAGCCTATGATCTGTCCTCCTTTTCTGCATTTGGCTCAAATTAGTAGATCTAGCAAAGAAATAACCACGTCATGGCTCTTAAGCCTTAGTCTATTACTAAGCTACTAATGTCAATTATACTGGCATGAAATTTATTTCTCCACTACTGACCTCTGTCCTGCTATTGTTGCGTCTATTTCAAGTCACCTCCAAGGCTATGGGTGACCCAACCTGGCCACTAAAGCCTGCCTCACTTGGGCTGAGGAGATAAAGACAAACTCTAGGGACACAGCAAAAAAAAAGGTTATGGCCAGAGCATGCGCTGAGTCACGGTTGAGTGCAAGTGAGGAGACTCTTGATTTCAGGATGTGTTCTGTTAGGTGTGGTTCCTTGAGGCTAGCTTGGTTATCAGATTTTTTTAATTCAGGAGAAACTTCCTTTTTATACATATCTACAGTGGAAAATTTTGACATTTGGAGAGAGAGAGAGACAATCTTTGCCTCTCCTTTTCTCCTCTTTGTCTTCTTTTCTATTGCAAGAATCATCATGGAGTTTTGTAACCTAGATCAGTGTTTCTCAATCTCAGAAATTTCAAGACGTGTGGAGATCCTGAATTTCCCTGGCTGCTGATGTTAAGAAATACTGGGTAGAGAAATGTCTCAGGTTCAAATCATGCACTTTGCAGTGAAAGACAGGGAGCAGCAGACAGCAGAAAGTTCTCCTATTTAAATCCAATGCCGGAAAAAATAGTTGCGTTTGTGAATTATAATGGAAACTTCTAGTCAAATCGCTTGTTTGGAATTTAATAAGGTGGTTAAATTGTAGTAACATCTATGCTCTCCTTCTCCTTTTAAATACTTTTAAGTATAATAATAATATTTATGTTTTCATTTCAGGATGGTGTAGTTATTGTTTTTGGCTTTTATTGTACACTACTCACAATCACATTGTTGCGATTATGAATAAATAAATAAATAACTGAAAGGTGGGGGGAATCTAAATGCAATGCTGCCAGAATCCTTTTGTCGTCCTCTTTCATTCCCAGGGTTGCTATGGGAGATAATTTCTTTGAATTAGTAAGAATAGTAAGAATTCCGGTTTTACTGTGACTTTTTTGTATAGGCGTGTGCTCTGATGTTATGCTTCTAACGTATTCATATTCATGAGAGTGAAAAAATAAACAATTCTCCTCTATAAAAGGAATGTACTGTTACCCCTACTTCTGAAAGAATTAACTATGGGTCGGTTCTGTAATAAATACATCTTTAGTTCTCTTTGTTTTAAATATTTGTATACCACTGCCCCTTTAAAATTATTTCGAAGAGGTTGGAATGCAATGCAATGGGAGACTCCGGGGCTTGTCTTCCTGCAAACGCCTATTGAGCGAATAAAATCCCCCTCCCCCCGGCATTTTGCAGGCTCCCGTCTCAAGTATTTACTGCACAGCAAGGAAAAATTCCGGGCGTTTTGCCACAACCGTGATTTTAAAAAATAGAGCTACCGTTTCCCAGGTATCTACCAGCAGAGCTTTGAGGAGAATTCCTTTCTTTCCTTCCTGCGAGCCAACCATTGTATTTTTATCTCAATTTCCGTTAATAATATTAATAACTATCCGGACGAGGATTTTTCGTGCAAGGGGCAGGGTCCGACTGAAAGGAAGGAAAGCAGCTCCTGCTCCGTCATAGAAGTAAAACGATTTGCTTTTCTCCAGCAAAGACTCGATCTGGACACACACAAAAATTATCCACCCTCTCCCCCCCCTTTTTTTGTACATTCCACCCACCCATCCAGCGCATTCAGTTCTCCTACTGATTTTTCAGAGAAGTGTTATTACTCCGGGTTTAATTTCTTTATAATACAATCAAATCACAACCCTACAACGGTCCACGAATACAGTGTGTATTTTCCAGAACATCTTCTGACCAAATATGTTTTAGTCCTTTTACTTTTTTGCTTAGTGCTTATCTGCTTATCCTTTGATAAGAATTCCTATCTTCGCTGTGTCGCTCATTCGGTTTTCCGCGATGTAATTCCCCTGCCCGGCGCCGGCCTCCCTTCTGTTCCTCAGAGTCCAGCCAGCAACCTCGGCTTTTCGGATTCTTTTGGGGACATATCTCCGCCGCGCCTGAAACCTGAAATCCGGCGCAACCCTCCCGAGATTTTGCGAACAGGCGTTTCTTTCTGTTTAACTCTCTTTCCTGCCAATTTATAATCTAAATAATGCTTTAAGTAAAATAAAAAATTATTTTATATATAAAACATAATGCATAACGTAGCAGCACAACGTATATTATCTAATATCTGTGTCGTTTCCAGCAAAGTTGTACCAGGCTATTATGAAAATCAACTCAAAATTATTAATATCATACTTAACAAATTAAATGATTCCGTTAATTTGAAGAGAGAAACGAATTTCGATTTAATACAGCTTTGCCTTAAACATGTACATTTTAAAAAGTGTTTTATTCAGGAACTGAGTTGCTGCACCCTGTAGAAGATTTCTCCTTTCTTTCTCCTTTTCCCCAAATGCTTTATGTTCGGGATTCAGATGAATATACTGTATACTAGCTGTACCCGGCCACGCGTTGCTGTGGCTCAGTTTGGGGCTCAGTTAACAGTGCAGTACAGGAATGAATTTATTTTAAACGTAGTTCAGTACCTTTACCCGTAGTTCTCAATCCCTTATGACAGCATTTAATTGAAGAGTTCCTGGAACAGACTTACTCTGCCCAAGTCATATAGGGCCGGTAAAAACCACTGGAGATAGGTGGTCCTAAGATAACCAAGATCTATGCCATTAAGGGCTTTATAGATGGTGACCAGCACCTTGAATTGCACCCAAATGCTTACTGGCAACCAGTGCAGTTTGTGTAGCACAAGCAACACATGAATACACCGGGAAGTGTTCTTTACTATTCATTCCACTGCATATGTTTGATGATATATTTGCCTTGGGGCCACCCTGCTGCTAATGTTGGAAAAAATCTTAATTGCAGAAATAAGGAATAGAGCTCTGTGAAAGAGTCGCCCCTCTGGCGACTGGGATGGGGGGGTCAGGGTGTGTCTGCAGGCGGGGAAAGGCAGCGGCGGCTCCCCGTGCCATTCCTCGGAGGCGGCAGGCAGCCTAGAAGCACCGGCAATCCACACCGAAAGCCCAAACCCATGCCGGTCTCCCTGCCAGCGCTTCTACCTCTTCGGACAAAGCTTCGCGTGCCCCGCGCTTCTGACCCCCGCAGCGTTTCCTGCGCCCTCGAACTCGGGCCGGGAGGCGGCCCAAAGCGCCAGAATTGGCCCCCTGGCCTGGACACCAACGTGAGAGCACTCTCTGCCCCGGGAGCCTTCTGCTGCCCGAGAGACAGGCAGACCCGTGGCTGTGTGTGTGTGTGTGCACGTGCGTGCGTGCGTGTCTGTCTCTCTCTCTGTGTGTGTGTGTGTGTGTGTGTGTGTGTGTGTGTTGCTCTTAAAAAAGATCCCGCCACCGCCTTTCCGGATACCGCCCGCCGCTTCAGGTGCAGGATTGGTGGTGCCGGGCGCCACTTGAAATGGACTTCCCACTTCTGCTGCATTGCGCTCCGGGCTGGATGGCCTTCCTTCGCAGTACTGCTGGCATGGTGGGGCTTTCCCTCACACCTGGAGACCGCCCAGCAGAAACCATCCGGGCAGAGGCAGCAGAAACGCGAGGAGGACCCGCCGCCCAAGCGCAGGAAAGAACCTCTCCCTTGCCGGCCCTTGTCGGGTCGCCGCTCGAGGGCCCCAAATCGGGGCACCACTGCACCATCAATGGGCCGCCACCGCGCCCCTGTCGTGCATGCACCGCCCGTCACGTGGTCCGCCGGCCGGCCAGCTCAGCGTGGAGCCCGTGGGCCAGCCGTCCATGAGGAGTTGGCCCTTCTATCTCAGCTTAAAGGTAATATTAAAAGATAAAAAGTACATAAAAACCCGCTCCTGTTCGAATGCAACTTTGTGTGAAAATTTCAAATCAATCGGTGAAATAGTTTCGGAGATTACCTACCAGGAACAAACACACACATCCATTTTTATATATATAGATAATACAAGTTATTTCCATGTTGCCAGATATAGTATTGTAGCCCAAGAGCTGTTATTTCTATCAGTGGGAATATAAATTCTCACTTTCATCTGAAACAATGAAGCCTTCACAGATATTTCGTTCTCACATTGTGTTTATGTAAAAATTAATCCATGAGGTACCAATACTCCAAAATTTTGCTGATATATGAAATATACTGTGCCATCTCAACTCTTGATATGCTCCTATAGTCAGAAGTTTATAATCTTCCCAAATTATAAAACTGAAATATTTTACTTCAGCTGTGGTGACATAGCAGTATAGATTTGGAAGTTGTCATTTAACCCATTAAATATTGCTCTCTGCCTAGTGCAGCAATCCAGATTAAAACATCTTCAACAAAGAGCTGTTTGGCTTCTGCTTGAAATCACCCAGTGAAATGAACTCCATCATCTTTCAGGAAATCCTGATTATGTTGATTCCATTGCTACAAATAGTAACTTTGACAGACTTTGAGAAAGCAGAAATGAATCTGATTTATTTGAATGATTAATGAGTCATAATTGTGGTGGGAAGATGAAGGAATTCTTATTTCTGCGATTTGCTCAAACATGTAAGAAGCAGCAAATGCTACACTACATGGAATCTCTTGCTACATCACAAAAGAGTGAGCAAATCTTTGGACTCTTCAAAACATTTCATAAAAAGGAATGTTAAGCAAGGTCTGTATAAAAATAGCTTGAGACATTAATATAAATTCTTCATTGATGCATGGTCCTAATATATGTGTGGAAGAGATTATTGATTTAATTTAATTTACTCTCTGCTAGATTGCAGGGCACAGGGTTCACTTAAAATTTTGAAACAAAGAATCAATAGTAATAATGCCAAATCATTTCTTTTTTTCTTTTCCCCCCAAAATATTTATTTATAGTAAAAACATAATTATTTCAACACATTTCGACCTTTGCAGTATACATTTCAAAAAGGTTTCAATATAATCTTCTACATTAATAATCTTTCTAATACAATTGATTCCTGTTCCTTTCTTTTTTCGAGTCAAACATAAAATAGATTCCAAATTTGATAATAGTCTGTTTCTTCTTTATCTTTCAATTTCATCATCAGTCTATCCATTTCTGCACAGTCCAAAATTTTCTTTATTATTTCATCTGGTGGTGGTATTTCTTCATTTTTCCAGTTTTGTACAAAGGTTATTCTTGCTGCTGTTAAAATCTGTAAGGTTAAATATATATATCACTTATCGAATTTTTCTGGAAATATGCCTAACAGAAAAAACTCAGGTTTAAATTTTATTTGTATTCCTAATATTTCTCTTAACCATTTGTAAATTCTATCCCAGTATTCTTTAGTATATTTACAGGTTCACCACATATGATAATAAGTGCCAATATTACTTTTACACTTCCAACATTTATCTTGTACATCTTTAAATATTTTTGCTAGTCTTAGAGGTGTCATATGCCATCTATAGAACATTTTATATAAATTCTCTTTGTATGCCGTTGACTTTGTCAATTTGTAATTCATTTCCCATAAATTTTGCCATTTGTCTAAATCGATAGCATGAACAAAATTCGTTGCCCATGTTATCATTGTTTCTTTCACTTGTTCATCTTCCATTTTTAAGTTCAACAGAAAGTTATACATTTTCTTTATCAGTTTCTCATCTGAGCTTAATAACAATTTATAAAATTCTGTCTTTTCCTTATCAAATCCCTGCAAGTTCACATCCTTTTCATATCTTTTTTTTATTTGCAGATATGTCCTCCACATGACTTCCATGCCCTGATTTTTCCATTTCTTGTTTAGTTTTTAACTTTCCTTCTATATCTAAAATATCTTTGTCCAAATTTTTCCTGAATCCACCAAATTTGGATGACCCAAGGCTTCCATTGTTGAAAACCAACATGAAATTTTGGAATACACTTTTTGCTTTATTTTTTCCCATATTGTTTGTAGCCCGTTTCTTATATAATGATTACAAAAATACTTATGAATTTTATTTTTACCATACCACAAAAAAGCATGCCATCCCAACTGTAAACCATGCCCCTCTAAGCATAACAATTTCTTATTTCTGAGTAATATTCATTCTTTAATTCATGCCCAACTTTGGCATCATTGGTCGGGGGGGGGGAGTGGAGTTTCGGGTGCACCAGCGGCGCGTTGTGACATGTGGTGACTTTAAGGAGTATTCCACCCACCCCGACTTTTGGGACTCTGTGTCGGGGGTGTGTGGATTAGCTGCTGGCAGAAACTAGGGGCTCCACGAAGCTGCTCTTGATGCTGTTGAAAGCCCCCCCCCTTTAACTTTAACTGTCATCTTTTGGGGGGTGAGCAAAGCCAGTTGGAAATGGCAGCGTCAAATGATGGAAGCTGCTGGTGGGGGCCTTTGCCACAAGACATCATCCCTCCTGGAATTAATGGCGCGCAGCGATGGGAGAATGAGTAACTCAGTTGCAAAACTTTTGGTGCCACTGAATGAACTCCTCCCCCCCCCCATTGGGGATTCTATGTATGGAGGGTGAATGGAGTCAGAGTGGAGGGTGAGTGGAGTCACCCATGGGGCTCCCCTTGGGACGCATCCGGAAGCTCCAAGATACCATCTCCCCCCCCCACCTGATTGAGGGGCGCTTTGACTGATGTACTTTAACTCCTTGCTCACCCATCTGATGTACTTGAACATCTTGCTCACCCATCTGGCAGGCTGTTTCTCCTTTATTTTTTTATTCGCCTTCCCTCCCTGAAACCCCATTTGAGGATACCATCTACATTGCCCTGTGGGAATGGACTCCCCCAGAATATCAGTTTTGCCTTATTTTATGCATTCCTATGACCACTGTGTATTCTCCCACCTTACTTAGGGCGCTGCGGGAGTCCCCTTCCTCACAGGCCTGGCCTGTTACACTATCTACGGCCTGCCTCGATGATGGATTATGGAATCCCGAGAGGTGGCATGCGGCCAAGTCCAGAAACAAATTGAAATTGAGGAGCTTTTTAAAGGGGGTTTTAATCAGGGTTTTAAGGGGTTCGG
>JANHFO010002803.1:65022-83786 GCA_032468095.1 Pareas carinatus | reverse complement strand
TATCTATCTATCTATCTATCTATCTATCTATCTATCTATCTATCTATCTATCTATCTATCTATCTATCTATTTATTCTTCATCATCTAGCTACCTAACCCTAACCCACAACCCTAACTCTGTCCATCTGTCATGCTAACTAAGCACAATTTTTTTTCATTTATGATAAAACATAAGATCAACATTGGAATTTGAAGAAAAAAACCTCTTAAATCAACAATTCAGATCAGCAGTTAAAGTAGATCAGTTAAGATGTTCTTTGAATAGATGACTAGAATTTGCATTTGGTAAAACTTGGTTTGAATAAACACAAAAGTACATTGGTTGTTTGATTCTATTTGGAGTTAGGTATATGATTGAATGCATCTAATTGACATATAATAATTGATTCAAATAGATGATTTAGACTGTAGCTTTGCATTGGGCTTTTGACCAAGACCAGAAATAGAATAAGAGCCTCAATTTAGCATGTATTACATTTTAAAGAAATGGGACAGCTTCAAAGAAAAGGTTTCATCCTACATTACTGGAAAATGTAGCCAAAACTCTTCAGATTATCTCAATTAATATTTAAGTAGGAGAATCACATTAAAAAGATGGTTTATCACCCTGTCCTAAGCCTTATTCTGCTGTAAAGATAATGATTTTTCCCTACCTGGAAACAAATTATCATTTAGTGTAATGTCAATACAGGTATCTTGTGGCAAAGTTTTTTTTAGGAACCAGCTTGGCAACTGATTTCTGCACAAACTGAAATTTCCAGGCCAGATACAAAAAGAAAAACAAAAAAATCTCACATCCCACCATATAGAATGTGTTACTGTAATATGTGCACCATTTTTATGAGTATTTTCTTCCAGTGTATTAACCAAAACTAATAAGCAGAGTTCTTGTCTCAGGAGAGATTCAGAAAAACTCCCAAAATGCATATCTGCTCTTTTGGGGAGTGTGGTCCCATTCAGAGCACTTGAGTTTCAGTTTATTATCTCTAATCCAATTTATTCCTGAATGCAGGCAGACATTTCAGAAAAAAACGTACAATTACCTGTGACAGAATGTAGGGTATTAGCAGTATACTAATAGCACTAAGCTCCAAATCTCTTGATGATCTTCTCCAGTAGTTTCGTGCAGGTATTCAAGACAGCAGAGTCAGGGTTTCTATCAATTGTAAAATAAACATCATCCACCAGGCAAACCTTGTCTTGGCTTCACTGAGGATATCAAGGAAGCTTGTCAAGAACCGATTGAAATTGAACTGAGAAAGCATGCCTCATCTCTGGCAGAATAGAGCGCTGACAAAAACTTTGAGGAGTTCACTACGGGAAGCCTCAAATTAAAGTTACAATTCACTAAAAATTCCAGAACTTGTCAAAGTCCAATCATGGCCTTAAAGTATCAGTTAATACTTACTTCTACCCTATTTGCTACTGACTGTAAAGGCAACCAACTCATTATGAAGGTTGAGACTTCTGCATAATAAGTTAACCACTGGAAAAATAGAAGAGACTCTAATGGAATTTTCAAATGATGTGGTTGTTAGCTAGGAGGCTATAGTGAGATTGTAAGGTCTTCCACATATAAGATAACCAGAGGTTCTTTATTCCCTCTTAGTCAGTGACCTATTAGATCTTGGTTCTAGAATCACAATTGTTCTAGGCAATTTCACTGGAAACCAAACTGAAATGTTTGAAACAACATTCAGAAGAAAATGAAACCTAAAGGGACACCAGAGGGAAACCAGAAATTTTTTTAGAGGGTGAGTAGGGGAAAGGTGGTACATGTTACTCCTTTCCTCCCTACTTCAACAACTTTCATATCATTATAACTCACCAGACTACCTGAAACGTCCCAGACCCTCACCTCCCATCCTTTCGAGCCACTGCTACCGTTGCTAGTAATGTCCCAGTATGCACATTTGCTCCTGATTCATTCCTAAGATTTCAACATCGTCTCTCTCCTTAGCCACTCTGATATTCAAGGATGGCACATCATACTGGCACACTCATTTTTATCTATTAAGTTCTTTCTTTTCTGTCAGCCGTTGATGCTGATGCCTCAGTGTGTGATAGCGCTATAGGAAGAGCACTTAGATTTATATACCACTTCATAGTGCTTTACAGCATTTCCTAAGCAATTTACAAGTCAGCATATTTCCCCCAACAATCTGGATCCTCATTTTACCAACTTCGGAAGAAAGAAGACTGAATCAACCTTGAGCTTGTCAAGATTGAACTCCTGGCAATGAGCAGAATCAGACTGTAATACTTCATTCTAACCACTGCACCACCACAGCTCCTCATATCATACTGATCCCTAATTACTCCTCCATCTTGCCAACATTTTCCCTTTCTTCCTGCTCTCAGCTACTGCTTCTTGGTGAATAAAATGAAATATTTTGCATATTGCTAAATGCATCCTTTAAAGAAGTATCTGACCTCTTTCAGAGAGATTTTTTTTGTTAACTAAATTTATTTATTATTATCTATTAATTAATCCTATTTGTATGCTGCCCCTCTCCAGGGACTCAGGGCGGCTCACAGTATATCCACATTACATTATATACATTATATGATTACATTGCAAATAGTTAAAAATATTTTTAAAACTTTAAACACACTCAAACACCATTCATGGCCAGATCTCGTTAGATCACCAGGCAAGATCAAAGTCACTTCAATTGTCTCTTGGACAGAAAACCAGGATCTAGAACAGAGGTTTTTAAACTTTTTCAAACTGCAGACACCATTTCCACAAATTCAACTAATTATTAATCAACAGTTTATGCATATTATTTTTTACAAATTTTCCTTGGCCTGTCTGCGGACCCCCTGGCAATTAGCCACAGACCCCAAGGGGTCCCAGCACCACAGTTTGAAAACCTCTGATCTAGATGATATGCACAGAAGAATGTGCTACATCAAGAAGCCATTCATTTTTTTGGCTATCACAAATTAAAATCGAGTCATTCTATCTAAATAATAGGTTACTAAAGACTCCTATAATTGACTCTGTACAAATGGTAGCATACTAATGGCCCAAAAGAGAGTGAAAAAATTAAAAAGCCATTAAAAGCATCACAGCAAGCCTCTGAAGGTTCTGTAATCAAACTCTGGAAATTGGCTATCTTATTTTAATTCTCTTAAATCTAAAGAGGCAAACAAATAATCTCACATAACAAATCTGTCTTCACACTGCAAATCTATTTATGATTTCGCACAATCATAAAATCATAAGATTGATTTGAAGATTTTCTAATCCGATTCCATATCCAGAGTAGGAATTCTCATATTATCTCAGATAAGTAGTTTGATTGCAGTGGATTTTTTTTAAAAAAATGCTGATTATTTTAAATAACCTAAAGAAATATTTTGAAAATCCCATTAGAACACTTCCAAAAATGCATATTAATTTTCTGCAGAAGCTAAGACTATTGCTCATCAAAGACTATTTTGATAGTCTTAGCATGTCATACCATGCAAAAGGACCTTCTTAATTTACTTCTTTTGCAGAACTGCAGTGCTCAAAAAGATTGATATAGCATTTTCGCCTAACTACTTTTCCTCTAGTAAGTTCCAGTTTTGAGTTTGGGAGAATAAATATGGAATAGTAGCCTAGGATTATCTTCCGTAATTTGACCCCTTCTGAAATGGCTTTTAAAAACAAGCAAAACAAAATGTCCATGTGTATCTTGGACATACATACACACACATACACACAGTCATGCACACACAGAGAGGGGAATGAATTTGTCACATGTGACTTGCAAAAGTAATTTGAATGAAAATAGCAGAGGACTGACAAGGCATCTAACTTCTTAAATTGTTTCTATCTCGTCCATTTCTGACCTTGCTAAATGGAAGTCTTTGATCAAAGAATTTCTGCCAAGAGGGAAGACAAAAGCTGCAGAGACAAGGCCAAAGAAGGCAGAAGAGAGAGGGAAACCATTTGCCCACCTAAATTCCCTCTTTGCAATTCCTCCTGTTTTCCCATTCAAATGCATCACCCTCCAAATATTGATTTCCCTTTCAATTAATTCCCAGAGATACTTATTTCCCTTTCAGAGTCTCCCAAATTAATTGCTCTTTTCTTAAGTCCTAGTAAAATTCAATTAGTTCCTAGTTCCTGCTCCCAAATTAATTTCCCGTCCAGATTGCCTCCCAAACATTCTCATAATATGTTTGCTATTCATGCTCCCCAATTATTTCTAATAGTTTATTTTATACCTCCCATCTCTCCACCAGGAACTAGTCCCAATGCAATACTAACCATTACATTACTTAATTCTTCATTGGTCCTTTAATGCAGACCTTAAAAAAAAGTGATCTTTTCATATCTAACTGAACATTTATTTCACTTCTTTTGCAAATGGATAGTGCAGTGTACAATGTAGATTGAACAAAATGTCACAATAGCAGCTGCACACATCTACTTAAACTTTAAGCATCTTACTGTGCTACAAAAATACTAAAATAGAATAGTACTGGCAGCAGCATGTTGGTTTATGTTTAAAGAATGAGGAGGGGGAAAATCACCTGAAGTTTGTATGAATCATGTCGAAATTTTGAAATGGATTCTTTAAAATTGTATTTCAGCATATAAAATGATGACTGGACCCCTTTCAATCCTTTGGAGATAACATTTGAAGTTGTGCAAGTGTGTGAGTGTACAAAATTGTGCACAACACAGTTCTGTGGTTACATATGCACATTGCAATGTGACATAAACTGGAAGTGCATGGTACTGAATTTCTCCAAATGGAATATAAATGTTGTATCATGTTTGGGGTAGGGGTCAAAGGGGGACAATTTCTATTAACATTGCTAGCAGGTTTTCCTGCTCTCATGTTTTTCTAACTAAAACCCCTTTGCATCCATCACAATTACCCAAACCTAGCATTGTCAGAGGATATCACTATGGAAAATATTTTACACCCCACTAAGAATATTCTATAAATTGACATTCATTGCTGGGTGTGTGTTGCGGGGGGGGTGAGAAGTAAAAAATACCCTTCTAAATTTCTCCCAAAAAGATCTTCAGAAAGTACAGATGGCCTCTAAATGGTGGTTGATCTGAACTTATAGAGATTGGGTTTAGTTGAATCTTGCTGAATGAGTCAGAGTACCTTAGTTCATATGGAACATGGAAGCCGTAAACCACGACTCATAAACCTAATAGTGGATTCACCTATCACTTTCAACTAAAATCAAATACCTTACTAAGATACACAAATGTAGTTTCTATATGTGTATGCAATCATAATAACACATTTCTAGTATAATGCCAAACTGAATTTCTTTGGATTCAATGATCCTACATATTTACAGAAGAAGGAGGATGCTGAAAGTCAATGTTTTCAAAACAATGACATAATAGTTTTCCTATTAAAGAAAAAAAAAATCCCAAAAGACTTAATGACCTTTTAGAGCACAGGAAAATCGCTCCCTTTCACTTCTCATATCATGCTCATGATGTGGCCCCTGGATGCACACAAAATGAATATATGATTGAGCATTGCCCTCTCCTGATATTTGCTCTTGAAGGAAAAGCATAAATTGGACTATTAGCAAGAGAAATGGAAGTCAAATGCACCACAGCAACCATTTTTTAATGAGCTGACTTGTAGTGGGCCAGTGGGTAGTCCTGACATTGAGCTGGCCATAAGGCAGTGTAGTGCTGGCAGCCAGCCAGTATTCTGCTGAGAAAAAGGCAAATTATGCATCTTATTTAATTGAAAGAGGACCTTGTCCAAGCTTTCAAATAGAGATATAACATATATGAACTTTTTTTTAAAAAAAATCAACAAATATGAAATACAGCGTTACATTGTTTTGTTAAATGTAATACAAATAGAACATAGAATTCTATGATACTATAACTTAGATTAAACATATCAAATCATATTATTATATGATGTTACAGTTACTTGTGTTGTGCACACTTTTAGGATGAAGAATGCCGGATTTTTCGACTTGCAGCTTGTTGTACAAAGGGACTATCCCCAGACCAGTGTTTTTACAGGTATAATTTTTCTGGATCTTCATATACAATGGCAGGATTTGCAAGCAATACTAAACCATAATTAAACATTATGCACATAAATGTTCAACTCTTGAACTTTCCTTTTCCTCCTTTTTTGGAACAGCAACAAAGAATAACTTACAAAGTAATTTCACCTAGCAGCGTTTTGATTTTTCAAAAGTGGAAGCCACGTCTGATGTTAACAATTTACCAAAACACGAGGAAGTTAACTCAAAAAAGGTTCAACCACAGTAAAGTTAACATCAAAATCAAATTCAATCCTAATTGTCTGAAAAGTTGGTTCAAACAAGCTCTGAGGGTTTAGAAAAAAGTGAGAGAGTAGCCTCTTTGATTCTCAGCTCCTTAATGGATGCAACTGCAGAAAGTCATTTTGATCTAGTGAATAAGGCGCTAGACTAGAAACCGAGAGACCATGAATTCTAGTTCCACCTTAGATATGAAAGCCAGTTGGGTGACTTTGGGCCAGTCATTCTCAGCCCAACCCACTTCACAGGGTTATTATTTTAGAAAAAACAGGAAGGGGAAGGAAGGTAATGTATGCCACCTTGTATTTACAAAAATAATGGAAGTAAATAAATAAACTGCAGAAGACAGTACAATCCAATTATGGAAAACTGTAGTCATAACACTGCACTTGGAATGCAGAGCTAAATAAAAATGTACCTATTCCAAGGAAATAGGGAGGCGAACACGTGAGAAATAAAAGGATGATAGGAAATCTGTGACAGGCTTCTATGGTTTTTAATGTTCTACATTTGTTAATTTTAGTTGAATAATTAGTTATATATTGTTAGTAGCTTAGTAGTTGGGCCAGTTTACTTATTCTTGTTATGGTAAAGTGGTTACATGTTGGGTATTCCATTGTTCACTTAAAGTTAAAGCTCACTAGCTTTTGTATCTACTTCCTATTTTTGTATATTTTAATTCAACTGATATTCTTTTATTTCTGTTCTGCATTTAGTTTCTAAGTGTATCAACAATAACACTCCCATATTAAAAAGAAGTGTACTACTTATGGGTATGGGCTGAGTAAAAATACCACATTCGGTTTCTAAAAAATATATATCTGCTTTCCCAAGATCTAAGCATATCATCTTTGTTAGCTGTTTCATGCTCCCTTTAGATTACTACAACCCAGAAGATGGACATAAGGCGGATGAGGGAACACTGTCATCAGCAAAACTTACTTTGCAAGATACACTTCAGGAAAATAACAGGTTTTTTTTTTGCTAAGCACTATATAGAAGCTCAGTTTACTACAGCACAAACACACCCAGTCTAACATTCATAATGCACTCTGACCTACCCTGAAGTGCTACACCACTCCAATCAGTTGTCAAGGCTAAGTAAACAAATGGTAAACTTTGCCCTGAGGAATTTTAACAGGGAATAAGCATTCATTTGATACACAAACAAAACTAACTAAATTTCTGAAATACACTAAAAATATTTCTCCCATATTCAGAATAACTGTGTATCAATTTGAAAAGTTGCAACTAATTCTGAAATGCTGAAAATTCATAAAATACCAGGATTACAGGTTGCCTTAATACATAGTATTTTCCTGGTTTGCAGCATGAAAAGAGACAGCGTCTACGCTTTTATGGCAGTCTACTTTTTGTCTTACCTTTCCTAGGAGCTGAAAATGCTGCTACTATAAACCACCCTGTCTTGTTTTTCACCTTTGCTCTATAGGGTTAATATGGATTGAAAAGAGACACTTACAGCACTGTTGGAGGAAGACAAAGAGTGAACTTAACCAGGCTATAGACTAAAACCTGTATAAGGACTTAAGTTGTGGCAATAGAGGTGGAAAAGTACACTTATTTTTCTGCCCTTATTGCATCAACAATAGGGCTTGTTTCACCTGGTGAAGATGCTGACCTAAAACCCAAGAGACTGGGTTCTAGTTCTTTTTTAAGAATGAAACCCACCTTGGCTCAGAGTTGGGCTTAACAGACCTTTAGAAGTGACTGAGACACATGTGACCCTTGTCATCTGGAAGGAGTTTGAGCCAATTGATCCTGAAAAAATGAGCTTGGCCTCTATGTTCTGGACTATGCCGCTCTTGGTTGTTTAAGGTCTCCCAGGAGGTGACCAGCTGGTGCATCCAAGCAATGGTTAATGCCTCTTTGAGGGATGGGATGGTACTTGCCCTGAAAGAAGCAGTGGTATGTCATCTTCTTAAGAGGCCATCTATGGACCTAAACTAGTAGACAACTTTTGCCTGGTCTATAACCTCCCCTTTTTGGAGGATATTGATGCTCAGCTTCAGAGGACCCAGGATGAAGCACATTATCAGGACCCTTTTCACTGAGGGTATAATACTGAGATGGCATTGGTTGCACTTGTGAATGACTTCTGGAGGACTCAGGATATGTGTGATGCAATCATCTTGGCTCTCAGTGGATTCTGATACCATCAACTATGATACCCTTTTGGACCATCTACAAAGATTGGGAGTAACAGGCATTGTTTTGTATCTCACCTCATTTCTCTGGATATGACTCCAATTGGTGTGGGGGGGGACCCTGTAGTGTGGGGTGCCTCATGGCTTTGACCTCTCATCTCTCCCTCTGACATTTACATGAATCGATGGATGAAGTCATTCGACCACATGGATATGTATACTGATGATATACAGCTATAAATCTCCACACCTTGCTGGGCAAATGATGCTGTTGTGATGTTGACTGAGTGCCTGGAGACTGTAAGGGTTTGGATTGAGAAGACCTGATTTCAGTTCAACCCTGGCAAGATGGAGTATTTTTGACTTTTTAGCCCCTCGGAGTCTGGACATCTTTGACTCTGGATGGGGTTGCATTTCCATGGACTGAGCTGGTGCACAATTTGGGTGTGTTAGACTCATAGCTCATGCTTAATGAGCAAGTAGGTGACAGTTGTGAGTAGGGAGGTTTTGTATAGAGTCATCTTGCATGTCAAATGTGCTTCTTCCTAGACCAGGAGGTCTTGCACACAATCATTCATCTCTTAGTCACTTCTCATTTGGATTTATTGCATTATGCTTTACATGGGCTAACCTTGAAAACCATTCAGTAACAACTTGGTCAGAACGAAGCAGTGCAGAGTGTTGACCACTTCTAGGTTTACCCATGTAATGAGTCTGTTGCATGAGATGCATGTACAATTTCCTTCCAGGTGTAATTCAAGGCACTGGTTATCACCTTTAAAGTCTTACATTGCATAAGACCAGGTTATCTGCATGACCACATCTCTCTGAGAGTATCTGCCTGTCACACCAGACCAGATACGGAAGGTATGCTCCAGGTCCCTTTCTTAAACTGTTGCCATCTACTGGGACCACAGAAATGTGTGTTTTCTGTGGTTGTTCCTATCTTATGGAATACCATTCTCCACTCCCAATGATCAGACAGACCCCCACCCTTTCAATCTCCTACAAGGTCATCAGATAGTGCCTCTTTACCCAAATGCTAGAATAAAGTGAGGATGTTTTGGGCTCGAGCATCCCAAGGAGATGATTTAGGTTATAGCTTGGGGCTTTATTGTCATTGTGAGCTGTCCAGAATTGTGTTTTAAGATGTGCAGCCATATAGATAGTAACTCAAACAATAAAAAACTAGGGGAAGAGCAGAGCTGTGAAAGGAGCTATCCTAAAGGCCACCACCATAAATTTACTCTTGTTCATCAGTCGCTTCTAACTTTTCATGACCCAATGGACATAATTTAACTAGGACTGTCTGCAGTAATTGCTTCTTTGCATTTTCAAGATCATGTTTGCATTATCAAGGATGGTACTTAGCTACCTTGTTCTCTGTCAGCTTCTTTTTTAATTTTCTTTAATTTTTCCAACCATCAGTATTTTTCATTGAGTCTTGCCTTTACATTATCTATTCAAAATATTAAAGCTTTATTATTAGGAACTCCAATGAGCAGTCTTGTTTCACTTACACCTAGTTCTGAGTGATTTTTCTTACAGGCAGAGGGATTCTCAATTATCTCCAGCGCCCTGATTTAGGGGCACCAATTTCATTCAGTTTTTCTGAATATCCACCTTTCACTTTGATAAATTGGAACAGGGGGGAAAAACATGATGGCGTCACCAGCTGATGTTTCTCCTAACAATTTCAATTTCATTTTCTATTTTAATAGTTCAGCATTTCTCATGAAGTAATCTGCATATGTCTCAGAGTAAAAAGAAAAACTTGTTGCCAGCCATTCAGACTGGCACAGGCAGACATATACTTTCTTCCAATTACCTTGGCACATTCTTTTTCCATTTTCTCAACTTACTCACTCCAAATTCTATTCTAACCACTGCATTCTAGACGCCATATAAATTCAGAATATTCACTATACCTGAATGTTCAGGCAATTCAGTGTACTTATGTTTTTAAGGGCTCTTCAAAGTTTATTGTGTTCTACACAGTTAAAAGTCTTATTATATAATTAATAAAGCCAAAACAGAAATATTTTTGAACTCCTTGGACTTTTCTACAAACTATCAGATTTTAGCAATTTGATCTTGGGTTCCTTTGTGTCTTCGGAATCTAGTTTTTATAACAGGAAGTTCTCATTGCTTACATTGTTGAAGACACAATTTCAAAATCTTGAGCATTAAGTTAATGTACCACGTTTTGATTAAAAAACACCTTGTATTCTACTTAGCAAATAACTTTCTGACAATACTAAAATTAAAGAATACAGAAATTAAAAGTATCTGGCTACATAGAAAAGTTAGCATTATTTGGGTTGCAATCATTCAAGGATTATTAGGACTATACATAGTTTTATGTACAATGTTATTCCTCTTTGAGCATGTTTGCACAATTAATAATTCATTATTAACAAATTAAAGCAATCTACATCTGCTATAAAAACAGGAGTGAAAGATATTTCTAAAAGTTGGAGGGGGGGGGGGGCTAGAAAGCAACAAGTTTATACAGCCAAGGGTTTTTGTTGAAAAGTTTCAATTAAACTTTAGAATTATAGGACCAAAGGTTTTAAGATATGCTGTAACCAAGCAAACATTTATTATTACTTTCACATATAATAAACTGCACAAGTAAGGTCATAAAAAGCTAACTGAATTTATAGTAGAGTTGCCACAATCAAAACGGTGAAGCTATAAATTATTTGGAGCAGTCAAAACCAATTTAAAACAGAAACACTGGAATAAACATTTTGTGATGCTGATGGTTATGATGAAAATGTTATATGTTATGTGTTACAACCTGTTTGTTAATTCAAATCCTCGTATTTGCTATGCAATCACCATGGAAACATCATTACATTTCTATTCTAAAAACATTATTGAAATTATAGTATAGCACATTATCCCTCTAGTTACAATCAACCTGGGTAAAGCATAATGAAATAAATGCATGTAGTCAATTGAGGTAGGCTGATCTACCATAGCTATGTCTACAATGAGTCAATTGTCTTTATGTTTTGTTGATTTTCTGCACTGACAATTTTTCATGCATACAAAATATATCTTTAAGTGTGCATCTAAATATATTCAGTAGCTCAAATAAAAACAGTATTAACAGTCATTTGTAAAAGAATCTGAATTACCGCAAAGCAATCTTATTGTTTCTTACTTGTAGAGCTATTGAGATATGAACCATTCATGGATTAATCTTGCAGTGGTCAGACATCTACTAACATTTTACTATTAAAATGTAGGTAAATAAGAAAGAAATGTATCAAATGTGCATTTATGTTTATTAATAATATCTCCATTGCTGAATTTAAAATTCTAACTTATTAAGATGCCATGCCCAAAAAGATTTAATTAAGTAAAATTATATATATACTATTTTATTCACTTTTCTATTTTTACTATTCTGTGACGTTCTTTTCTCTTTTCTTAGAGCCATTTTCTATCTATTCAGATAACTACGGTATATTGGAAAAGGAATACATCATTAAAATGGAAATTCTAGATGAAAAACATTAATGATAATGTAAGGAGACATGAACAATATACACACACAAATTATAATCATATATAGACCTCCTCTGGGTAAAATTAATATATTCACAAATAAGCATGTAGAGGATTGCAGTCCCAGCAAACCTAAAAAGTATCTTTCTCTGCCAGGACCTAGATAGTAGAATTCTTAATATCTCTTCAAATAACAACAGTATTTTTCAATATATATTAACAATAATAATTACTAAAATACTTGGAGTCTTTTATTCCCGTTCTGAGCACTGTTTAATAAGTGATAGTGCTATCAATTTTTAGTTTGGTATCCATTCAGTCAACTAATGTGTTTCCTATGATGTTTTCTGACATCTGAAGATACAAACCTCTAAAAATGACACAGTAACATTTTTAACCAACATGATCAAAACAGAAATTAAATATAGATTCAAAGCTGTAGAAAATTAGCCTTAATCTATGTTCTGAACATGAATGAAAGCAGCAGCAACTGGATGAGAGATTCTGGATACTTACTACCTCCCCAAGAGTCATCAAAAATAAATAGATTTCCTCTTAATGCATTCAAATTACACAGAATATCAATTTCCATCACTGACAATTAAATTCAAATAAGATTATTTCGATCACTTAAAGATTCAAAACTGGCATGCAACAATAAAACTTTTAAAACTCTTTCATTTAATATCAGATCCAATTTCCAAGTTCAGCTCCATAGTAACTAGTTAATATCATTCAAATGGAAAAATGAAAACCAACAAATATAAACAGAACTATCATGCCTCCAAAGCATTCCTTCACTACTGAACAACTATTCCTGTCTCCAATATTGAACTGGAGAAAAATACTCATAATTATAATAGAAAATGTGACGGTGCCTTGCATATCAACCACTGTACATTGCCCTCAGAGGTATAGCTGTCACACGACTACATCCAGAAGTATTTTTCCACCTATACATGTAGAAGCAAAACTATATTATTCATCAACACAAGTTAAAAGGTATCATGCTGTGTGAAGCATGAATGGAGGAAAAGAGACACATTCATAGCATATTATAGTATTTCACGGTAAAACAAATTGAGTTCATGAGGATACTACTTACGAATTTAGATACTGGAAAAGGATAACAGCACTAACATGAGTTTTTCTCCTGAAGCAATGTAAAGGTATGACAATTATTGTAATAAAGAATCTTTGACCTACCTTGCAGAAGAGCTCCATTTCTCTTGATAAAGGTGCTTCCTGGCCAAATGGGTGGACTGGATGTGCTAAAGTTTAAAAAAGGGGAAATGGTGTAAGGAAACATTTATATTTGATGATTTGCAAATTGTCTAATCATACATTTTATACATTTTGACAGCACTTTTAAAGAAAATAACATTTATCTTTTGAATAGCAGAATTATCTCTTAATAAAAAAATATATTTATCAATCATATTCTATTTTCAAAAGAAAAAAAAGAACCTACAGTCTACATTTAAGAAAAGAAAATTAAAAACAAAATGTTTAACCTATGTATTATTTCTTTAAAAACATTAACAGCAAAGCCTGCATTAGGTTTAATTTTAAAACACCATTTTACATTCTCATGTGCTTTGAGACAATTTTAAAAGGAACTGTATAAGCTATTAACCTGAACCTGAACTGGATATTGTTTTATTTTAGACTTGGACAACTTCTACTCTTAAAAACAGCAAATAAGCTGTTCTACCCTTCATGAAACTTATACACATGTAGAATATTAAGACACCACTAAAATGCAAGTATTCAGTCCCAGAAAACTAAGCTAATAATTTCTGTATGTATTGTCAGATCAAATATATAAATCATATAAAGACTTATGGGTAGCAGAACAGGAAATGCCTTTGATAGATATATGACATCAGAAACCAGAATAAGAACATTTTGCGAAAGAAGTATGTTTTTAACATAAATTTAGATTTTGGGACATTCCTGATCTGAAAACTGTAGATATAATAAAAACATAATAACAAATAAAAGCAAATAAAATACAAGCAGCCATAAAGTTGTACGTGTAAAGGGATCTCTGGAACAGCTCTGTCTTTAAATACTTCAGGAATGCCAATACTAAGAGTGCCAAGGTATTATCTCAAGAGAAAAGGAACTTTTTATTACTGTCCTTAACTTATAATCATTCATTTCGTGACTGTTCAAAGTTTCAACAGCAATGAAAAAAGTGACTTATGACCAGTTTTCATTCTTATAACCTTTGCAGCATCCATCAAGTATGCATTTATCACAGTTGCGCTGTCCTGAGGTCACGTGGTCACCCATTTGTAACCTTCCCAGTCAGCTTCCAACAAAGCAAATTCAGTGGAGGAAGCCAGATTCACTTAACGACTACACAAGTAATTTAACAACTGCAATGGTTCACTTAGCAACTGTGGCAAAAAAGTTGTACAATTGGGGCAAACCTCACTTAACTGCCTTGCTTAGCAATGGAAATTTTGGGCTCAACTGTGGTTATTAGTCGAGAACTTCCTGTACTGCTTTGCAAGCCCCAGTTCCACCTAGTGCCCATTAAAAGATATCAGCGAAATGTCTGCAATGGACAAAGTGGATGAGCCACTGCTATGCAAAGAAAGCAATCCTACAAACATGTAGGTGCTGTGGCAGAGTGGTTTTATAGGTCAAAATCAGCACTCTCGTTGTATCAATCAGTGTTAAAGTGCTTAGGTATGGAACAGAGAATCAAGAAGATGATAGGCAGGAACCATTATATAAGGATAGAGGACCGAAATGTTCCTTAATTCCTGGAAACAAGACAGTAGTATTTGGAAACAGCAGACAGCCCCAGGCTCTTCCCTATTTGACAGGGCTATAAGAAGGAAGGGTGGGTCAGGTTTACAAAACTCTCAATAAAGAATAGTTCTAGTCATCCTGTGGAGTCCGCTTCCCGATTCTGTCTACCATGGAAGAGCTGACACATAGGTTAAAATAATTGTTTCGTGGGGTTCTGTCCATATCACTACAACTGCTACTAAAAAGTAGCATTTGGAGACTTCATCTGAAGCCCTTACCAAGAAATTGTCTTGAAAGGGGATTCACAAGGCTCTATTTTATTCCCCTTTTCCATAGATATCTATATGAAGCCTGTAGACAAGATGATTTGCAAATTTAAAACTAATTATTGTCAATATACTAAGGGTAATTAACTATACAGTCTTTTACAAGTTAAGGTTGGACATCTCCAAGATCATAAAGAACTAGAATTGGGAAAACAAATCAAACAATGATTTCAGGTATTGAAGTTAAGGAGATATGCCTTTTCTGGATACAGTTTCACTCCCTCTTAAGGATCAGATTTGCATTCTCAGAGTGGCACCACTCTGGGTTCAGCAAATCATTGCCCTAATTTTATTTGAAGGCTCAAATGCAGATTTTACTATAGAAGTAGGCAGTTTTCTAAGTTACACCTTGCTGTTGTATAGAGATGGTAAATCAGGTGTAACTTAGGAAGCTGCCTACTTCTACAGTAAAATCTGCATCAGGGCCTCCAAATCAAATTAAGGCAACAATTTGCTCACAATCTGATTTAGAATGAACACAAAGAGCGCTCAGGGGAAAAAATAATAGGCTTTTAAACTATATTAGAGATCCCGTCTATGTAGTTCCCTACAGTTATTTTATCATGCAATGTTGCTATGTTTGCAAAAATGCAGTAGTCAGGGAAGAACTACTGTCACCAAAGTTTAGCAGCTGAGTTTCAGATTTTCAAAAGGTATGAAATCAAACAATGAAATTTATGTTTTAATAAATACATGGAATTATGACCATCTATTTTCATATATTTAAGATATTTAAGCTCTAAGCAAGTAAGACATACCACATTCTTACTCTGCACTACAAGAAGGAATTAGCTGTAAAGGAACAGAAACTATATGCAAGCATCATTTTCTTATGAAAAAACTGATTTTTTACCAGTTGCCAACTTTAGACCGATGATTCAGTCTGACCTTCACTTATTTTAATGATCGTTACTACCAGTACAGTACAACGCAGTATTTCCTAAGAATGATTTTATGCTAAATTGGCCCAATATTATTAAACCTGATTAGCTGTGATTTTTCAGGGTCCCAAGTAGATATGTATTAGATCTTATAAAGAGTGCCCAAATGAAATTACAGACAGAAACAAGCTCTCAGTTACTTCAACAATGTTCAAATATTTGTATCCTAATATTTATATTTAAAGTGCAAAGCAAAAAATACAGCAAGCTTCCTCCTTCTAGTTCCACAAATATTTATCCCAATATATGTAACGCTTATTAAATTATCTGAACTTTTTTGTTTTTAACACTTTTTAATTTCTTCCAATGAAAAACTTTTGAGGAAACAACATCTGAATTCAAAATAGGTATACAAGCAAAATTTAGCACAGATCATGTGAGAATGTACTCAATGTTAACATGTGGCACCAATCCATCCTCATGTACTACTTCCAAATATTACATTCACTAAAATATATACAAAAATAGGTATTGCTTAACTTTACAGATCCCTTCTCACCAATATTCTTTATATAAGTAGTCATTAACTTATGATCGTAATTGAGCTCAAAATTACAGCTATAAGTCATGGAGATCATGTCGCTCATTAAGGAGGTTAGCACATGACTGCACCTAATCTACAACCTTTTTGCAGTGAAAACTGGTGATTAAGCAAGTGCTTTGGTCATTAAGCCAAATTTCTTAAGAAAACCTACTTTCCCCATGAGCATTTTTTGCCAGAAACTGGAAGTAAATGCCAGAAACTGCCAAAAACTGAGGTCAAAGAGGACGTGTGACTGTGGGATGGTGCAAACCACCACAAATATGAATCAGCTGCCATGTGCCCAAGATGCAATCACATGACTGAAAAATATGTTTGTGTGTGCGTAGTAGTTCCCTGTGGAGGTCCATCAAAACTGCAAATGCTTATTGAGCAATCACTCATTAGGTAAGGATTATCAGTAATTTCTGACAATCTGAGTGCAGAAGAAAATAGTTTTGAGCAGCTTTTTCCAAACCAAGTACCAATAAGTATAACACAATATCAGTATGAAAATAAATTGCAAATACAAATATGAGAGCAACTATAATTGTATTTCTGCTTAATTTAAAATGTATTTATTAAACTTATATGGTTATCTATTTTTAAATACAATATTCCTAGGTGGCTCACAGCAAAATCAATTAAAAAAAACAATGAACAATCATGCCACCCATACATGAAGCAGAAAAATTCCCCTTCCCTCATTGTGTTGCCATTGATCATTGCAATCGATATTTTGCAAGCATCTAAAATTGTTTCATTTTTTGGAGGTGGGAATTAGATACTATAATGAAAGAATTGAAAGAGAAAGTGAAAGCGAAAGAGATTTTGGAAAAAGCATTTAGATAAACCTCTCTTTTTCATTTCCCTCATACATTCTTCTTTGAAGGTATTCCGAAGTTAAACTTTAATTGTTATTAATTTATAAATTGAAAGTTTTATAAAATTAACAATAGGGACCATGCATCTGAAACTCAACAGATATTAATGAACCTTTTTTGGTGGGGGATGGGTGAGTCAGAAATGAAACTTCATTTGGAGGAAGGATGAGAATTAAATCTTGTGGTGGGGGGAGCACAGAAATTAATTAAATATTTTGGGGAGGAAGAAGGTAAATCAATTAAACCTTTTCCCGGAGAGAAGATGGAAGTTATAGCAAACCATTTTTGGACAGATGAGGGAAATTATTAAATCTTTTATGGAGGGAGGAGGGAAATGAATTAAACCTTTTTTGGGAGGTGCTCCTTTGTGTTCAGGAGGCTCAGGGATCTGGAGTAGATTGCTATAGGTGCAAGGCTGGGAAAGGACTGTGTAACTGCTGTCCCAAGCAAAAACACAAACTTGCTGCCTTTGCTTGACTGCAGCAGAGAAGGTGCTTGTGACACTACGCTGCAAGCTGAGCAGGAGCTCTTGTCAACAAATTGCTGCAGTTAAGGGACGTGGCAAGCTTGTGTAGGACTTCCTCTGTGTCACGAGCCCATAGTTTTACAGTGTCTGAATTTATTACTATTTAAACTTAATTTTGTGTGTGAGAAGACTTTTACCATAGGCATGGGTTTTATAAGTAATGTTCATGCATACATGCACAGCTTTAGAGGGAACACAGCTTCTCACTTGATCTCCCAAACAGACAAGCTCTGCCAGGAGGTGATAAATGTGATCTGGGAGAACAGCTGGAACAAAACCAGATAAGACTTTCACCAGTGCATGCATATACAGTGCATACTCTCAGAGGAAAGATGAAGAAACTAATACGAACTAAGGAAATTATCAAATTGTTGAATTTGAAGGAAGAGAAAAGAAAATAATAGCTAACAAGCCAGGTGAATTTAGGTGGTTTTAACGGGTGGAGAAGTGCAAGTTCTGAGGCAGATATAAATTGACCAAATAGGACTTTGAAGCAAAGGAAGATCAACAAAGATGGAGAATCAGATCAATATTAATCTACCCATGAGAGACTGACAGCTAAGTTTTATCTGAAGCCCTTGATTAACTCCAAGGGGAATTTAATATAGCTCCACACATAGTAACTTAGTCAAACTAATTTAGGGATTGTTACTTTGCAAGCAAAGTAGTTGTAGGCAAATTGGCAAGACAGTTATACAGTCATATACTGCCTTTATTCTTTTGTTATCATTCTAACTTTTATAGCAGTTACACCAGCTACCGTGTTTCCCCGAAAATAAGACACTGTCTTATATTAATTTTTGCACCCAAAGATGAGCTAGGTCTTATTTTCAG
>JANHFO010002803.1:47991-58248 GCA_032468095.1 Pareas carinatus | reverse complement strand
GGGAGTCAGGAGGGGAAAGGGGGGAATTGGTGGTATACAGATAACTTCAATAACATAGAACTTTAACAAATATTTACAGAATTATGGGGTCTGGAGGAAAGGGAATGGGAAGAGGGGGAGTAGGGAAGGGGGGGAATTGGTCGCCTGCCATCTCTTTTGATCCTAGGATCTGTCATCAAGATGGGCCCCTGGTGTTGATGGGCCAAACCTGCAACGGGGCCAGGGGAGATGAGGTTGGTGATCTGGGATGTTCAAAATAAAAGTTCTAGGGGGAAAAGAAGAGAGTCTGCAGGCAGTTGGCCAAGATGTTGAGGCCTGCTTTTTAGTCAGGGCAATAAATTAAATATACCATTTCAGACAAATGATTGTCCAATCTTGTCTTAAAAACGTCCAGTGTTGGAGCATTCACAACTTCTGGAGCAAGTCGTTCCACTGATTAATTGTTCTAACTGTCAGGAAATTTCTCTTTAGTTCCAGATTGCTTCTCTCCTTGATTAGTTCCCATCCATTGCTTCTTGACCTGCTTTTAGATGCTTTGGAGAATAGGTTGACCCCCTCTTCTGTGTGGCAGCCCCGCAAATATTGGAACATTGCTATCATGTCACCCCTAGTCCTTCTTTTCACTATATTAGACACACCCAATTCATCCAACCATTCTTCATATGTTTTAGCCTCCAGTCTCATCTCTTGCCTTCTGCTCTGTGGCTGAAAATTCTGACAACAGCAGGAAAGCAGTGACAACTGCGGCATTTTGTTTGTATCGATGGACTGGGTAGGCAGTGAGACTTCCATAGTGGATACAGTTTTGTGGCTATACTGCAGCACACTCTGTGCAGTTTCCCAGAGCCTCCCTCATCCTGAGGCACTCCTTACTCCTTGCATTGTTAAGCAGATTCTGTCTGCTTAACAATCCGCAGGATCATTTAACAACCAAAACTGGGAGTCTGGAATTACAGTAATTGAGCAAAGTGGTCACGTGACATCTCGTTTAATGATTGCTTTGCTCAATGACCAAGACTCAAATTCCAACTGTGGTCGCAAGTTGTGGAGTACCTGTATGTGGAATATATCCAATTGAAGTCCCTGATTAATTTTAATGTTTCTCAGTTTATTCAATAAATTTACAGATTCTACTATGATGCCTGGGTAAGTTACTAAAGCAAATCTGGCTCTTGCCAGTTCAAAAGCTTTCTTACCTAGAGATCAAAAGCTGTAAGATGTGAATTTAATTATTTTATTCCTTGTTGCTCTACAGGTTAGAAAACTGGCATATATACTTTATTTTTGAAATCACTTATATAATTTCACATGACATTACTGCAGCCAATTAATATTTTCCATTATCAGGTGAATGAAAGACCTACTGAATATAAAACATGCAGAAAAAAATTGAAAATAAGAACAGAAAATCTGAACGCACACACTTATTGGAATCCCCTAAACTGTATATTTAATACTGTTTGTTGAAAATATTTCTGCTTCAGCAGAGGTTTATAGACCATTATTATTTAATTTATTGTGAATTTTTATCCAAGTTATATTTTTAGAAAAATTACAGCTTAGAAATACAGCACATACATTTTCTAAATATCTAAATAACAATCAATTTCTACCCAAAACCAATATGGTTTCATACTCATATTTTGCCTTGGTGTAGATCTGTTGATCTGTTGTAAATCTGCTTTACAGGTAGTCCTCAACTTATAAGCTCAACAAATGAGTTCAAAATTTCCATTGCTAAGCAAGGCAATTGTTAAGCAAATTTTGTCCGGTTTTATGATTTTTTTGCCACAGTTAAATGAATCACTCCAGTTGCTTAGTGAATTATGAGTCAGTAAGAAAATCTGGCCTTCTCTGTTGACTTTGCTTATTGGAAGCCAGCTGTGAAAGTTACAAATGCTGATCACATGAGCCCAGGACAGGGCAACTATCAACTACATGCCAGTTGCCAAGTTCCCAAATTTTAATCATATGACCATGGGGATGCTGTAGTAACCGTAAGTGTGAAAAACAGTCATAAGTCACTAAATGAATGGTTGTAAGTTGAGGGCTACGTGTATAAAATCTGGGGCCCTTTCTCAAAAATGAGAAATTCTGTGCCAAAATGAAAACGAATGCTACACTACAGAGACTAGTTCTGATATAGAGATGGAAATGAATTAAGCAAACTATTTTCCGTGCTGGTAATTTTTAAAACCACTGTTTGCCCTCCAGGTTTTAGAGTCCAACTTCCAGAATTCCTAGGCAAGTATCTGCAATTTAAAATTCTGCAAGCTTCAGTGGTAAATTAAATATAACATATATCTCACTAGAATGGAAGAATGATCAGGCTTCATCTACAAAAAGAGTTAGTTTTATTTATTCCAACACTCAATCCTGCTGTCAGCCTGCTGAGAATGTTAAAAGTCTATTTCTAGCCTAAATTCAAGGCCAGGCACTATATTAGTTTTTTACAAGACAAATGACACTAATTACAAAGGTAATACAATAATTCATTAAGCAGTAGTGTCCTTTCCATCATGAATGTAAGAGGTCAACTTTCTCTCTGTTGCTTGAAATTCTTCACATGACTAGTAAAATGCCAAAAAGAAAAGGGGGGGGGGTCATGTTGCAAATCATGTAAGCATCTTCACTTCTCCTCCCTTCTTCCAACTACTATTATGAATCATAAGGCTTTGCCTAAATATGCTACTGAAAATTTCTTCCACATCTATGATACACATTACTGTCTACTACTAGATCCCACCATCTTCAATTAAATTTTTATCATTAATTTTTATTTGTGAATTTTCCCTTTGCTATCATTGTAAAAACAAGACACAAAGGTAACAACACCCAGATAAAAGAGTGAGAGAACAGGAGGGTTACATATATTCTCCAGTCTCATTTGGCATGGCATAGCAATAGGGCAGTCATAAACAATTATTTCCATGCAACTGATTTTCATTTATAAATAAAAATTTACCATTGTAAACTGCCTGAATGTTTATAATAGCGCAAAACTAGTTGCACAATTTTAATAATAAAAATAGTATTTATAAACTATCAATATCTGTCTAAAATAATTTTTCAATGGGAAAATAGAATTAAATATATTAAAAACTACTAAGTCAATTTAAGAAACTGTACTTATTTATAAATACTGTTTGAAATCTGGATTATTTACATATAATTATGTCAAAACTCAGATTGAGTCACATTCTCAGAAAAAAGTTTCTTTATTCATTATATTCACAAATGCTCCAATTCTAAATCAATTTAATTACATGACGGCAAGTAATTCACTGAGAATGTAACTTTCATTTTCCATGTTTCAACTTCTTTGAAAATATTCTTATTCAGTCCTCATTTCAATTTCAAGTATGTTTCTATTCTAGGAAAAAGTCCAAACCCCTGATAAGATGAATATAAATTCTCCTTTCACATTCTGAGGAGGTAATTGATTTTTGCTCCCTCATTTATTAAAGCTAATTGTGTGGAAAACCTTAGATATTAACAAAGTCACATATGAAATTGGAAAGAGAAAAGGAAAGGTATCTGTAAACAAATTAATATTTTTGCAAAACTCAAGACATGGAATATGCATAGGTTATATGGAAAGGTATCAAATTTTTTACCTAAATCTATACATGAAGTGTAAACTTTATAAAGCAAAATTTCTATAAGCCTCTATGTGCATAAATTGCTATGCATGGAACCTTCTGGGAACTTGATCTTTTACAAGATTCCAGATTGAAGATAATTCTTTGTAGAATACATACAAAAGCTCTGCTCCCTTCAGATATTTGTGTACGTCAGCCTTCCTCAGTGGATGATCTCCAGAAATTTTTAACGATAGTAGGGAGGGGTAACCATATTTGGCTGAGAGTACTGGTCTCTTTCTGATACTTGACCTGATGGATCAGATGTTGTCAAACATTAGGATTTGAAGGATATTATGTGACAAGTTAAACGCTACTCCATAATGTCATTCTTTCCTTCTCAGATGCTTGCCATTGCTCCTTATATTGTCAAGCACTAGCAGAAAAGTAATGTCTGATGGGTATCTTTTCTCAGTGATAAGATGTGTACCGGATGAAGCAGGAACATGTATGTAAGCTCTTAAGTGTTGTTATTTTTACTCATGCTCCACTATTCTAAGAAAAGAGGGAATTGCATGACACTATGAAGAGACCCAATCCTTCTTGTAGTTCTTCAGGTGTGCTGACTAGATGAGCTCCCAGCTATTCTGATCTCTGCTCCATTGTTTGCCTGCACTGGAGAAAGGCAGCGACAAAGATGACCTGATTCTGTCAACACTCCTCTGCTTTATCCATGCTATAGTCTCAAATAAAAGGTACAACACATAGAGCAATTATAGAGAATGGGCTTTAGGCAGTGGCTCCTCACTATGACTATCACAGACCAGATGGGCAAGTCTTGACCTAGGATTAGATCTCTGGGACAAAGATTTTCATTCTTGGTTGTAGCTGCCATTCATCATCCCTGAATACTGCTTTAAAAGACCATGACATCTAGTGTGCAACACTATGAGAGAAACCGTCATGCACAAGAGCTGACACACAGGGGAGGGAGGGAGGGAGGGAGGGAGAGAGAGAGAGAGAGAGATCTGGGGGGTCATCACGGTGCCATCTAAGGTATATCATCAAGACTGTTTCGTAGAAATACATTTAGCACCTCCAAATTCACAGGACAATGATCTCACAAGATTTCCAAATTGGATTGGCTCATTAGTTTGAATAAAACTGTTGAATTATTCTTAACAAAAGGCTCTTTAGAAGATTCATAGTCATCTTTCATAACCTTCTCCTCCACTCCCTACTCTTTTTTGGCCTTCAAATTCCAATCCACTTTAAGCAATCTCAAGAATAATTGGTGCAAGAACTACTCTGCTTTACCATTTGTATCTTTTTCTTTTCAATGTTCTTGAATGTCCAGAGAAGACTAGAATCTATAACACCTCTCTTTCCTGTGGGTATAATTTAATAATCAGCAGAAAGGTTTTTTTTAATTGATTGAGCACCAAGGTTTTACAGAGACATGTTGCACTGTCAATTATGGACCTGAAGAAGAGTGTTTTGGCTATTTGAATTTTCAGCATAGAGAACAATGGAAAAGGCCTTGCTTGCTGCTATGCACAACTCTATTTTAGATTTGCTTTTTAACCTCTGTTGCTTTTCCAAAGACAAACAGCAACAACATTTATCAAGTGATTTGGGATCTAAATGAAATGTAGAGGTAGCTGTGTGGGACAAGGTAGACATCTAGCTGGTGAGAAGAATATTAATAATGAAGTAATGTTCTACTTGGCCAGATTAGAGAAGTAGAATGTAAAAAAGAAATGTTAAACTTTGCATATCTTCTATGGCTTTTAACTTTTTACTATGGTTATAACAGAATGCGTCTTCAAAAAGTTCATCCTTCTCCATTTCTATTCTGGTAACAATCTCAGAAACAGATTACAAAAATGCAACTGGTAACATACTATTCAATGAGCTTCATGGCTAAATAGGGATCTTAATTTGGTTAATGCAAAACCCTAAACCGCTAATTTGACACAATCTACAAGGAATGAGAGAACCAAAATAAATCACAAAATGTGGTTAAGTGTAGAATAAAATATTCCGTTTGAAGAAGTTATGAATGCTTCATTGAAAGAGAGATTAAAATCTATTGAAAAAGTCATCTCTGCTTAACAGTTGCTGAAACTGAACCTTTGGTGTGGAGTTCAATGTCTGTGCTATAACTTTATCTGCCTCTTCGTGAGAGAAGCATCATGCATGTTGCCCTGAGCTCCACAGATTTAAATGTATTGAACTGCTTACTAATAAAGTGGAGTAACATCTGTCATTATGTAATCTGCCCTTTTTAATTCTGCCATGGTGACACAGCTGGTAGTATTTTATGTTTCTCAATACAATTAATGACCTTACTACTTTAGGCCAGAATCTGGAAAGAGTTACACTTCAATTGCCCTAGGACAGTGGTTTTCAATGGCTGTACTTTGGCACATTGGTATGCCAGAAAAACTCCACATGCGTACTGCATCAGCCAGAACTGCACCTACATGATCTCACTCAAGGTGGACTGCCTCCATTTTTCTTCCCAAATTCTGGCATAGAACTTCTGGTTTTGAGACCAAGATGTCCCACCTATGAGATTTGTGCCATGAGATGAAAAAAGTTGAAAATCTTTTCCCTAGTGCAAAGATAAGAAAACTGCAGGACTGCAATTGCTTTGGTGAGTATTTACTAGAAATTACCTTATCCTTTCCAATCTATAAAAAACAAAGTCTGCTCAAATATTATCTTCTATGTAATTATCCTTACAGGCAGTCCTTGACTTAAGACCACAATTGATCCTGGAATTTTGGTTGTAAGTTATTGTGTCCTTAAGTTGTATCAACACATAACCACAAGACAGGACTTAATTTTATGAATATTTTAAATTGCAGTCATTAAGGGTATCACATAGTTAAGTGAATCAATGTGATAAATCTGAAATCACCTTATTGAATGGTCAATTTTTGTTGGAAAATTCCCTCAAAAAGTGATAAAAATGATCATATGACCATAGAACACTAACTAGTCACAAATGTGAGTTGGTTGCTAATCACCCAAAAATGCAATCATGTGATGGTGGCAGTGGCAGTCCTTTCATTGCATTGCAAGTAACTATTTTTGAGTCTGTTGTAACTTCAAATGGTAATTAACTGATCGGTTATAAGTCAACGACCACCGGTATTATTAATAAATGTTCAAAAGCACCAAATATATACCAAAAGAAAGAAAAATCTATTAGGGGACGAGTTTCTTTTAATGTAAAATCTGCTTTCTTCTTAAGTGCATTGTTTTGACACAGGACAATATTTCAGGTGAACTGACACAGAGCAATGCGGTTAAGAAAAGCTTGGAAAAATCTTTGAAAACACATGCTCTGATATACAAGAATATATAAAAATACATCTACATGAAAAAATAACAGTGCCGATAGATCACTTTAGCTTCCTGGATACAACTATGGGAAGCTCACTATTACAATGTGGAAGCAATTGCCTTCTCCCATTGCTTTTTAGATGTGCACCATTTGTGACTCAAAAGAAAGTATGCTCTGAATATTAAAAATTAAAAGCACCAAAATGTTTGTCTCCTATATATTTACCTTAACACTTCTTGAAAGCTATCAAAGAGCATAACCATAACCATAACCATATTTTGTGGCAGGAAATTCCATTAGTTTATTACATGTGATATGAAGAGCTCCTTTCTTGGTATTATTCCAACAGTTTCACGGATAATCCTAGCTTTCTATTGACATTAAAAACTGCTAACTTGGCATGAAAATAAAGTACACACTCCACACTCTTGTCTCTTGGTTTGCAATTTTATTTCTGCCCTACTAAAACTCATGTTCAGTAGGATAAAAATATAAATATGATCATTATGATTAATTGTATTAATTTTAAATTATGATTAAATTTATAATGTGTAAAGCACGTCTGAGTGAACAAATACAAAAATTAGCTTTTTTCATTTATTTCATAACTAAAACTATCCAACATGTTATATTGCAATGTGAAAAAATATTAATCGCTCTATTCCTTCAATCTGTTCAATTAAAGTTATACATTACCATAAGTAGAACTAGCTGTAGAAGTGGCTGTTTGAGAACATTAAACCACAAAGGCTGAATTGGGACATCTCTACTTTGTATCAGTCTCACAAATTTTGGCTCTCTCTATCACAAACACACATTCTAGATCTATGTCATACTGTACTCAAAAATAAATCCCTGAAAACCTCAGTAAAAAAATAATAGTTAATGCCCTTTAGTCTGGAAAAGGTTAGAAAAGTATTTATAAAGTTTTGAAGCTCCATCAATATAGTCTTATACCATGTCTATTTTATATTTTAAGTGACCAAGTTAGAAAATCAACAAATTGTCTGAAATGAGGACAACTTGGGATCATAGAATATCTTTTCAAGAGTGGCAGTCATAATAAACTCACTACAAAAGCACAGCATTAATCATCCAGGAATTCACAAAAAAATCAAGAAAAACATCTAAATACCTATGGGTTTTTTTTGTCTTAGTTAAAGTTGTCATTCATGACCCTGCCATGAAGAAATGTACAGGTAGACTTTGTTTAACATAGTAAGAGTTGGAAGGGACCTTGGATTCTAGTCCTACCCCCTGCTCAAGCAGGAGATCCTATACTATTTTAGACAAATGGTCATCCAGTCCCTTCTTAAAAGTCTCCAGAGTTGTAGCACTCACAACTTCTCAAGACAAATTGTTCCACTGGTTGATTGTTCTTACTGTCAGAAAATTTCTCTTTAGTTCTAGGTTGCTTTTTTCTTTGTTCAGATTCCATCCATTGCTTCTTATCTTGCCTTCTGGTGCTTTGGAAAATAGGTTGACTCTCTTCTTCTTTGTACCAGACCCTCAAATATTGAAATAATGTTATCATGTCACCCCTGGTTCTCCTTTTCACCAGACACATCCAAGTCCTGCAAACAGTCTTCATATGTTTTAGCCTTCAGCTCCCCATCACTTTTGTTTGACAATTGCCCTTTTTAGCTACTATTTGAAGTTATGATGTTTAACTATTTCCCTGTTTAGCTATGATTTGAAGTTATGGCCACACTGAAAAAGTAACTTTACAACTGGTCCTCACACCTACGACCTTGCAGGGTCCCCATGATGACATCATTGAGATTTGGGCACTTGGCAACCTGTAGATGTTTATAACTGTGGCAGTTTTTTGGCTATGCGACTATCATTTGTGAACTTCACAGTTGACTTCCGACAAAGAGAGTCAATGGTGAAGCCAGCAGTAAAAGTAACAAGTCACAATTTCATGATGGCTCGCTTAACTACCGCATCTAAGTGTACTAAGTAAAACTGAAATTCATTAAGGCAGAAGCGATAACTCACTAAGAATAATATTGATGCTTATTTGAGATACCCACAGACAATCTAGTTGAATTCTCAGATTTCTGGAAGATAATTTTTATGGAAAATGAAAAATTTCAGGCTACCTGAATATTGTTAGGTCTGGCAAAAGAGAAACATTGAATGTCATGGTTTGGGGGTGTTTTGCTGTCTTTTACTGCAATGATTTGCCATCACTGAAGGAAGCATGAATTCTATGGTTTATAAGATAATTCTGCAGAAGATTATCAGGCCATTTATCCATCACTTGTAGCTGAAGCACAGATGGGTCATGCTCTAGGATAATGATCCAGAACATACAAGCATGTTTACAAGATAATGGATGAAGAACAAATTTAATGTTTTGATATGACTAAGTCAAACTCTAGACTAAAACATAATAGAAAAATCGTGGCAGTTCATTCTAGGAATCCCACAAACATTGAAGCAGTTTGCTATAGACAAATAGGCCAGTATTCCTACAAAAAGATATGAGAGATTGAGCAACAATTACAGGAAATATTTTGTTGCATTTATTGCTGCTAAATATGGTGGAAATAATTACTGAATCTACGGGGAAGATTATTTTTTAAGACTGGCATGCTACATTTGGATCACTCTGTTTAGTCAATAAATGAAAGAACCACTAAACACTGGTTTCTAAGCTTCTCGTCAGATATCAGCAGGATCCAATTCTCTTTAGATACCAATGAACCCACATGAAGCTCTGATAACATTAAGTGCCAAAATTAAGCAAACATTCAGAAAATCCTAGAGAGATAAATACTTTCCCCCTAAATCATCTATATGTACAATCAAGAAACAAAATTTTGTTCTTTTGACTTTATAAAAATATACGCTTTTGTGATTTTATGTTTCAAAAGTCACTGTTGACTCCTGGAAACTGCCTGGGCAAGTTACTGACATTTTCTTGACAGTTTGCCATTGTCTTTTTCCTAGGGTTGAGAACGAATGACTGGCTCATATCACCCAGGTAGCTTCATGCCTTAAAAAGCAGACTAAAACTCCTGGTGATTTCATGTAAAGATCCATGTAGTTATCTTGGCAACAATATGGAGCTAATTTACCATTGTTTTCTTTCAGGAATTTTTAAACTTCCCAATCTATCCTAAAGATTTTGGATATCCCATCAAATATTAACTAGTCCAACCCTGCTTTACATTTTTGAAAAATTACACAGTAGTTTAGTTTATAGTTTAGTTTATTTTGAATTTATACCCCGCCCTTCTCCTGCAGGACTCAGGGCGGCTAACAGGCCTGATAAAACATACAATACATAACACAAAACACAATAAAAACAAC
>JANHFO010002801.1:139796-151590 GCA_032468095.1 Pareas carinatus | reverse complement strand
AAACTGGGTGGATACAACCTCGAAGACAACCCTCACTCTGTCAAAGACCTAGGAGTACTCATCTCAAAAGATCTAAGCCCCAGAGCTCACTGCAACAGTATTGCCAAAAAAACATTAAGAGTTGTCAATCTAATTTTGAGAAGCTTTTTTTGCAGTAATATTGAACTACAAACCAGAGCATATAAAATCTTTGCCAGACCAATTCTCGAATACGGCTCATCTGCCTGGAATCCATACTGTTTAACAGACAGTAATATAATTTAACAAGTCCAGAGGTATTTTACGAGAAGAGTACTCCATTCCTCAGCCCGCAGTAGAATACCTTATGCCACCAGACTTGAAATTCTGGACCTAGGCAACTTAGAGCTATACCACCCACAGTATGACCTAAGCTTAGTACACAAAATTGTCTGTTACAATGTTTTACCTGTGAACGAATACTTCAGTTTCAACCACACGAGCTAACAACAGATACAAACTCAAAGTGAACCGATCCAGACTTGATTGTAGAAAATATGACTTCTGTAACAGAGTGGTCAATGCCTGGAACTCACTATCTGATGATGTTGTTACATCCTTAAATTCCAATAAATTTAACCTTAAATTGTCTACAGTGGACCTCACTCCATTTCTAAGAGGTCTGTAAAAGGGGAGTGCATAAGCGCACTAATGTGCCTACCATCCTTGTCTTACTGTCCCCATTTATTTGTACTCATTTATAGGTTTATATAATATTTATTTACTTATACTTGTTTTGTTGTTGTTGTTTTTTCATATATGCTTGACTAAATAAATAAATAAAATAGAATAAATAAAATAAGAGTCATGGTGGTGCAGTGGTTAGAATGCAGTATTGCAGGCTAATTCTACCAATTGCCAGCAGTTCGATTCTCACTGACTCAAGGTTGACTCAACCTTCCATCCTTCCAAGATCGGTAAAATGAAAACCCAGATTGTTGGGGGAAATATGATGACTCTGTAAATCCCTTAGAGAGGACTGTAAAGCATTATGAAGCGGTATACAAGTCTAAGTGCTATTGCTATTGCTGTCTATAATTGCAGTTCCCAATATTTCTTCTATGAGAAGCATTACTTTGCCATCCATAATGTTTAAGGGCCTCCATATAAGACAGAGGTGGGCAAAGTACTACTTTCAGGCATCCCAGCACATGCAGTTCACCAATTTGATTTGTGCAGTATGAAATTTAGATCAAACTGTTCCTGTTTGAAATATCCTGATTTAGGGATCCCACAAGATTTTGGTCACTAAAAAAACCCAACTATTTCAGTGCTTGGCATATGGTCCATTTGCAGTACCCATATGGCCCGTCGGTGGAGCCTACACACAGGTTGAGAATTACAGCTTGCAATCACTATAGTAAATTACATTTTCATGGAAGATGCCATGTAATCTTCCTGAACATCTTATTTACCTTGTAACGCTTTAGCCATTTAGCTGTAAAATAATGTTACAGATTATAGGGGCATTTAGATAACAAAAACTCTTGCATTTTCATCTGTTTGCAGTTCCAAGGTCAAGTCAATCTTCATGTTTTTGAAGACTGGTGTGGTGCATCTATTGAACAGTTGAGGAGAAATCTCCACTTCCCTTTGTATCCTCATGTGAGTATCCTTTTAGGCCCATTGATTGATGGTGTGCCAGCAAAGTTGCTCTTAACTCCTAGCAATCCCATAGGTGAGACTTTCTCCATGAGGATCTCTGCCTAACCTAGTCTTTCAGGTCTTCCAACTGTGCACTAATCATCATTGTAACCGAGTCCATCACCTTGCAGCTGGCCATCCTTCTCCTTCCTTCTACCTTTCCCAGTGTTAGAGCTTTCTCCAGAGTGCTGGATCTTCTCAAAAAGTATGTAAAATAGAATAATTTGAACCTCTTTAGGCTCATATTCTCTTTTACCAAATGAAGAATTTTTTTTGTCTTCCAATAGAGGCTGAGTTCACTTAATCTGGAGTGATCTAAGTCATGGTTTGTTGACTAATTCACTCAGATTCACAGATCATTCTAAGTCAAAATGGTTGGGTTCACAACTTCCACTAATCCCCACAAAACCCACAAAATTAGTGGAATTAGTGTAGAGGTAGGAATTATTTTCTTATTTGGAGATACATTAAAAAATTTATGAGCATCTGATTGGTACCCCAAATAACTGGCTACCCTTAGAGGACTTGCACATTTACAAAGATTCAGCCCCAATTGACCACAAAGAGCCACCAGCTTTAAAAAATGTATAGGGACAGGTTACTCAAATTTAACTTTTGAGTGCACTTAAATAAAGGGAGAGGTTTCTGCATTAGCCATGTTTAAACATTGCTTAAATAAACCAAGTTTTAATTACCTTCCTTCCTCAAGTTTTTGGTTGCTCTTCACTGCCTTTCTAGTCACCTGTAACAACATTAAAATCTGCAACTCAGTTCTTGAGTAATGATAATTTAAGATGTCTTCTAAATTATCATTGTGGTTTTCTGACACAAAATATTTTAATAATTATTATTTGCGCTTGGATTTGTTTATAGAATTTAGATAATACTCATTTTAGTGTATTAGAAATGGACAGCATATGTGTGAAGACAGTATAGGCAAAGCTTCCAAGTATCTAATGCCTGCATAGGAAAGAAGGGCGCATAGGTTGGAATGGGTTCAAGGCTAAGCTTAGGCTATGCTTGTTCTTATTATAATTAATACATCATGGTTCTTTGGACACTTACTGTATTTTTAGTTTGTACAAGATTACATGTTGGTAAGAATCAGAATTATAGGAATGAAGTTGCTGCTACGGTTGTTAATTTGGGATCCAAACTGCCATGTTATGCGCAAATTGTATCTAAAATTGCTCATTCCTTCAAAAGCCACAGATTACGGATGCTGACACCAAAACCATATTTTGTAAATTTGACTGCGCTTAAAACATCTAACTATTCAAGGAAACAGAGCCTTGAGCATGAAGCAGTACGTTGTTGGTGCTGTTTCTTGCCCACGGTCTATTTCTCTGCATAGTCCTGATCTTATTTCAGAATTCCTAACCATTCCTTTTTGTCCTTTCTACTCCACTCCTTTATCTTCTTCCAGTTCAGTTTAATAATTATAATACTTGGTTTCCCCCCCATACTTATAGACACGAACTACTTTGAAGAAACTAGCAGTATCACCAAAATGGAAAAACTATGGGTTGCGGATATTTGGTTACCTACATCCATACAAGGATGGTAAGGAGAGAATAAAATTGGCTGTATTACAAATAACTTTACAAGTATGTAATAACTTGGATCTAAAAGGCTTCCATAGCTTTTAGATACCATCGTTAATATGTCCTTTATATTTGCTACTCCCTTGTGCAGGCCCACATGTGAATTCTGACCTGCTGCTGAGGAAATACATGGAGTTGGTAGAACATTTCTCATGGATTAGCATATGCTTAAACCTATTGCACTAAATTCAAGTCCATTTTTTTTAGATAGTGTCCTTTTTATTGCAGATCCATGTTTAATCCAAACCACAGATTTCTGAGATATCTCTCTAGATATAGAGATAGTACTCTAAAGTTTATTGCCCCGTGCTCTATTCGGTATCATTAACCCTTCAATTTTCTATTGTTTACATTTCGTTTGTTTTACTTTTCTGTTTAAACTTTACACTCCTCACCAAATATAGTACAAATCTGTATAAGTTCCAAAGGTAAGCTGCATGTGAAGCTTCTTAAAAGAAGAAATGGTTACTAAGCAAAGTTGCTTTCACAATAGATGTTACCTGGACTTCTTTGGTAGGTGATAAAAATATGAATGATTAAAAATAAATCAAGTATTAATACATAGTAGGAAAATGGTTCTCATTAAATATCTCTTAAGAGTGCAGATATGTACCACAAGATTTAACTGTTTGTACTGGTGTTGGATTTATTCTAAGTTTTTGCAAATTGTTACTGTATGAAATAATGAAGATATATTCAATATTCTATTTCTATTCAATAGAAATGATATTTTTATTAAAGATGTATTACTCTGCTTCCACTGACATGAAACACCATTTCCCATCTTTTTCAAATATTTCTTAATGTTAAATACAGTCTTGTTTTCTTTTTTAATTTATGTAGGTACGTTTCAGTTTGCGATTGGGGCTGATGACAATGCCGAGTTTTGGCTGAATCCAGGAAAAAACATCTCGGAACTTCAGCTGATGGCCAGCATAGGCAAGGTGACTTCTCAATTGTTCATTTCATGTACAACAAATATTTCAGAGGAAAAGAGGAAACTTGGCTGTTCATATAAATTAATAAACATTAATTTATGCATTTGAAATCAATACATATTTACTATATCAATGTAACGTTTGTTATAATTTGTTGCAGAAATAAAATCCAAAAAGCACACACAGGTAACTTTTGCATCTGGATTCATTAACTTCTCTTTATACATATAAAAACACACGAGGCATGTATACAATACCAGAATGGTTTTTCTACATTGGCAGAGTGTTACAGGCAAAAACAGACAGAGAAGATAATAACAGAGATGAGTCTCTTTTGCTTCAGCAGACAGAGACAGAGTGGGAGCTTAACATAACTAAGCCACACCGACCTTTTTATTTCTGTTTCCAAACAGTTCCCATTGGCTGATTTGTTACTGTGCCACATTCCAGTTCATGAATATTCTGACAATGTTGAGTTTAATTAACACTTCAGTCATTATATCTTTATGTCTGACAGCCATCATATGTTCTTGAATGGTATCCTGTAGTGTGTTGAGAATTACAGAATTACTTGGCACCATTACAGAGACCAGGGATATCAGTTGTCAGATCTGTAGCAGAACATAAAATGGGAAAGGATATAATCAAGAAATTAAAAAAAGCAAAACCATTTCCTATTTAATTCTACTATTGACAGACACCCAATGTAGCACAGAACCGTGAAAGAGTTAAGGGTATATACAACAAGTTGTCTTTTAAATTATGTTGTCAGCACAAAAACATCTAACACAACAAGTTGTCTTGTGTATAGTATTAACATTTCATAACCAAATATGTTTACTACATGTTGGATATATTAATTCAAGATCCCTGGGGGGGGGGATTCTGATTCTAGTTTTGATGAATTCCCAAACTCTGAAATCTGTGATGTTTGGGTTACACAAATGAAAACGATGATGAAAAACAGGCAGAATGTTATACATTTAAATGTATGAATTATCTTAATATGAAGTCACATTTAGAAAGTACTTGAATATTTTAAAAGGTGGATTTTTTTTAACTTTATAAAGTTAAAAAATAGTAGCAAAAGGTATAAGAGAAGGGTATCCTGCCTTCTAAAATGTTTGTGCTTTTTGTCTATGTTAGCCAGCTTTGAAATGTCTTGTTTCATTCATTCATGCCTGCATACATTCATTCAATATTTATAGCTCATAATTTTTGCTTAGTCTCTTTGCTTCCCATTGGCCTCATTTACTCAATCACAGTCACAGGTTAGCCAAGAATGACACTTTAGCAAATCAAAAATCTAGCAGCTGAATATTTTCTTCCACTTCTGCATTTTATTTCTTATATCTCTCATTCAATTTTGAGAGCAATACTGCTCTGTCTCTAAGGCCAAGAGCAAGTAGCAATCAAGAGCATCCGTGTCTTTGACTATGATTGAAGATGTATATTATGTTATTTAATCTGTGGATAATCTCTTGTACACCCTTACACAGTCTGTGAACAATATGGGTTCTGGCTTTGTATGACTGAAGCCTAACGTAAAAGGGATGTTTTCTGTCTTGGTTCAGACTGGAAAGGAATGGACAGCACCAGGTGAATTTGGGAAATTTAGGAGCCAAAAGTCAAGACTTGTGAAGTGAGTAAGCCGAGATCTTAATTCTCTTTTGTACATTACACAGCTGGATACAAGCCAGGTAGCCAATATCTTCTTTCCTATCTTAAACTCAGTCTGCAAGTCTTTTCTCACTGTGTGCGTATTTTTTTTAAAAAAAATATTTCTAAATCACAGAGACTTCAAAATGTTTGCAAGTGGAGTTTTTAGCTGCTCAAAATAATTTCAGAGTGCTCCCTAGTGACCAGTGATGGAATTTTCTGCACATCTGTTGATCTCATAGTACAGTGATGGCTAATCTTTTAGGCACCGAGTGCCCGGAAGAGTCACAGCTAATAATTCAAAGCTCATGATGTCATTGCCTGGCGCCACTACTCTCTTTCTGAGCATGCCTAACCCTAGGGTGATGCTGGGGCAACTTGGCTCGCATGCCGACAGAGAAGGCTCTGCTTGCCCACTGTGGCACATGTGCCATAGGTTCGTCATAGTAGATTAGTATTAGAATATTAGTAGCTTAGGGTTGAACTGTAGTGTCCTTGGAGCTCTCTGAACTTGGTGGTTTTCTTGCAGAAATTCCATTACCAAAGTAGGCAGTATCACCAGCGCTGAGGAAGCTTCTTGGATGAGAAGCAAAATGGCTTCAAAGAAAAACAAAGACCAGTTGCCTTTTGAAAAAGCACCCTTGGGACTAGTTTGGTAAGGAAACATCTGCAAAAAACCCCACCAAGCTCCGAGAGACCAAGGATCCCACATCTATTGATTCCCTTTCCTCTCGGCTAACTCCGCATTTGAACCTAACCTTGACATAAGCAACTTCTGCCCATAACTTGTGTCCACCAAGTTTTCCTTCACATAGCTGCCATCTCATTCCTAACTCATGAATGAGACAGGCTTATGTCATCCTTAGATGTAGCAGCATTAAAGGAGTGTTTAAGGCAACTACATTCAATGGCAGGCACAAGTTTGTAAAATCTATTATGCTTCCCTGCCGTTAAATTAGAGGCTAACTTTAGTGGCTGCTTCAAAATTAGGCAGATATGCGTCTTCCTCCCTAATCTGCTGTCAGTCCCATCTGACAATGTTCTGCTGTGGACTCTCTTCCCAGCTAGAAGCAGAATTTTCCAGCACAGTTCATCTGCTCAGCTGGCTGTAGTGTGAGAGTTTGAACTCTACTGGTTTAATGCAAGGTTAAACCTTTGTATTGTTGGAAGCATGGGCCCAGCCTCCCATCACTACCATCCCAAAGACAATGTGGAATGCTCTAAAAATTGACCTGTGTTCCCAAACAGAAATTAAGAAAAATCTGAAGTAAAGTGCTGCTTGTAGTTCAACTGACATTTAAACCCCAGTCTGTTGTGTGGTGGCTTACTGGATCCAATTCTGAAAGTTTGGTTTAATGATTAAAACATCAGGCTAGAAATTGGGAGACCATGAATTCAATTCCCAACTTAGTGCACAAAGACATCTGGGTGACCTTGGACCAATCAGTCTTCCCTCAGCCCTAGGAAAGACGAGGCAAGGACAAACCACTTTTAAAAACATTCTCGAGAAATCTTCAGAACTTTGTCCAGACATTTATCAAGAGTAAATACTGATTTGAAGATACCCCACACAAAAATGACAGAGTTGGAATGGCACAAGAAGAAGCCTAGAGATCGGAGAGGCCAGGACTCCCAAGTCATCCTACAGAACCAATAATGAGGATTGTTTTCCTCTCAACCTGTGATGAGCTTCACACGCTACCCATGCTTTATCAGAAAAACTCAATTTAGTAGCGACACAAAGCAAGAGACAACTAGGCAACGGGCACACTGGATGTCACCCTGGTGTAGTTTTCGACTGACTCAAGGATAGTGGGCTAGTGCTTTAACACAGAAGTAGGGGAAGAGCATCTGTCATGCTTTATTTCCACGTTTCCCAAATGCCAAGTATACATTCACATGTTATTATTGGATGGATTGAAATGATCATATGGCACCTTAATCATCTACACATTGGCTATTTTACATGCTGGATTTCAAGATGCACAAAAATCGCAGGGTACTTTTTTTCATTACCCTGCCATATGATTACTAGGTCTGGTTGATTGTTTGACTTTTACCACCTAGAAGGCCCAAAATATTATAGAACCTAATAATGGAACCCCTTAGATCAGGGGTAGGCAACCTTCCTTGGCTCTTTTATGACTTGTGGACTTCAGCTCCCAGAATTCCTGAGCCAGCCATGCTGGCTCAGGAATTCTGGGAGTTGAAGTCCACAAGTCATAAAAGAGCCAAGGTTGCTCACCCCTGCCTTAGATAGAAAGATGAATTGAGAGAAGATGTGAAGAAAATGGCTCCACTTCCTTCCCACGTGAATGTGAGAAGAAAGCCATCTCTTCATTGTCCTGAAGAAGTGGGCTTATGCTTTTCTTGGAAACTAGTCCAAAATGCCCTCTTCATTTTCAATACCTTTAATAACAATGTAGTGATAGCAAAAAACTCACTGTGCTTTCAATCTCTTTCCTTCCCTTACAGATTGTCAGCTGCAAACAAATATTACTTTGAAATTCTACACAAACAAGATGACAAAGGGACAGATCACGTGGAAGTTGCAGTAAGTTCACCAAATGGATTTGTATTTGGTTATCTGTACATTCAAAAACCTTTATTGTCAGAGTACAGCATGTGTACAATGAGAGCGGCTGAGCCTCCCTTTGTGCACACACACCCCCAACACACACAAACAACTCACAGTGAAAGACATTCCTAGCCCAGTGAATCCTACTAACAAACACCCAGTCCTATTGCACCACGTAACTTTATTGCATGTCGTGCCAGCCCCACAAGTCAATCAGACTATGTTGTTGTAATGTTATTTTTCATTCAGGAGTCTGACAGCCCATGGGAAAAAACTGTTCTTCAGCCTGTTTATGCGGCTGCCTATACTTCTATATCTCCTACCCAACAGTAGGAGAGTAAAGAAGGACTGGCCAGGGTGTGAGTCGTCCCTGAGGATTTTCCTCACTCTTCTAAGGCAATGAGTCCTAGCAATGTCATCCAGTGATCTCAGGGGACAGCCCACGATGTTTTGTACTGTCACCACCACCCTCTGTAAAAACTTTCTGTCTGCGGCTGTCAATCCAGCATACCACACAGTTATGCAATGAGTGGGGATGTTTTCTATTGTGGACCGGTAGAATGAGGTCATCAATTGTTGTTCCACTTTATTTTTTTGCAAGACCCTAAGGAAGTGAAGTCTCTGCTGGGCCTTTCTGGCCACCTGGGTTGTGTTGATTTTCCAGGTGAGATCTTTGCTGAAATAGACTTCCAGGAATTTAAAGGAGGAAACCCTCTCCACACAGCCCCCCCCCTCAATGTAAAGTGGGGCAGGTTTTGCTCTCTCTTCTTCCGGAAGTCTAACACCATCTCCTTTGTCTTGCTGATGTTCAGGTGCAAGTTGTTTTGTACATGGATTTGACGTAAGAGTTTTGGCCACAGACAGTTCATGAACCAACTTCTGCATTTCTTCTTGTTGGAAAAAGTTTCTTCTTTCTGATATAGTGTGTGAAGTTAATGTTAGTAGCAGTTTCACATAGGAACAGCGATGAACAGGAGGAGGAAAATACTCAAGAGGAAAAAATTATGAAAAGATTGCATGTATCTCACATCCTACTTGTTAGTTTATCACACCCCATGAACGCAAATAGAACCTGTTAGTGCCATGTTCTTATGCAGTTTAATCTCCCCCTAAGGAAAATGAAAATATGATCTTTCCCACAGAGTTTTGTTTTAAACTATACTCAAGTACTTTCTACCAGAGCTTTTCTGCTGTGTAAAGCAAGTCCTAAAATTTCAAATCAACTTGTATTTTAGTCACTAACTGTACAGAATATTTCTGAAATAATTTCCTTGAGCTTGTCAATTAGAAACTGTAACCTGGAAAATCAAGCACAGCTCAACAGCCATTTACAGTAATCTTCCAGAAGTCACTAAATCTTTGGGTTTCCTTTCCTGAAAAGCCATAGTAGCTAAGAGGCATTTGAATTAATCTCTGTTTTCTTTCCCAGTTAACCAATCTATACATTCCTTATGCATAACTATCTTCTTTCAGTGGAGACTGAACGATCCTGAAGCCAAGTTTACAATTATTGATTCTGAATTCCTCTCCCTTTATATTGGTAAGTCTCTCTATGCCACAAAACTAATAATGGTAGCCGTTCTTCTCTGGCTATATTACTTTTTTTATCTGAAATGTTTTGTCACAAATGCTAGTGTTTTAGAAAGCAGATGGTTTCTAAACATTTTTACAAATTTGATCGATTTCACGGGCTATCAAGAGACAAAATAGATTGATTTACACAGTATATTCTCTTGACTAAGGCCATCTGCAGTGATCCTATTCCATATGTCCCTACCAAATGAGATGAAATAACTTTTTATTAAGGAGAGGGCTATTATGGATGATGTTATGCCATTTTATACTTCTCGTAAAGGTTTTCCTGATTGTCATTATAATGTTGTGAGCATCAGGGAATTATTCATCCAAATATTATTTTATTCATTGAATGTATATATTGCTGCATCACATCATTTATAAAATGTAACAATCTTTCATGGTAAATTAAATTTGAAATAGAGTCAGATGAAAATCAAAGCCAACTCTGGTTTTGTCACAATTCACCTGAAAGGACTCCAAAATATCTTTGTTGTAACTAGCTTCTCTAAGATTAACGATGGGGCCAGTTGGAAGCTATTCCCGAAGACTGTGGCTATCACAGAGAAACGCTTCCAAGCATCCCTGTCCCTTACTTACCAGAAATAGAACACTATCAACATTTTTATGAAAGTGATACCTCAGTAAAATCTGATTAGACGAGGTAATCTTGAAGATATTCAAATGACATGCCATATAGGGCATTATAATCGACACTTTGACTTGCACCCTGAAACCTATTGACAATCAATGTAAGGCCCACAAAATTAATTTCACATGCTCATGGTACTGAGCATCTGCAACATATGAGCTGCTTCATTCTAGACCAGGGGTCCCCAACAGCCGGTCTGTGGACTGGCATCAGGTCATGGCATACCAGCAACCAAGCTGCGCAAAGAAACCAAGCCTCATTTGCAAGACGTAGATAGCATGCAAAACCCTCAGGCTGCCCTTCCAGCAGTAGCTCTGAGTCCCCAAGACATGGACTTTGTCTAACAGGAACAGTGCATGAGAGCAGAGGGGAAGAGACGGAGTAAGAACTTTGAAAGATTGGGAGAAAATATAACTACATAGAATTCTTTATTGGTCAAGTGTGATTGGACTCACACAAGGAATTTGTCTCCAGTGCATATGCTCTCAATATCCATATAGGTTACAAGTGATAAATTATGATCATAATCATAAAGTACATTCATCATGCCCTCATGTCATAAAAACACATTCATCATGTCATAAAATGCATTCATTGTGTCATAAGATACATTTTTGTGATAGGCAAAGGAACAGTCATAGAGTTTTAGATAAGCAATCTACGAGTCATACTAGTATACTAAATAAAACAACTACCATAGATTTAAGATACAAGCAACATTCGTTGTCATACAAATAAGAGAATAGGTAATAGGTAAAATTACATCAGGTCAAAGCTGATGTAATTTTCTCCCCATTCCACATATGTTCCTGGTGCATGGAAAGGCTATGGATCAATGGCATCCAGGAAAAGAAGTATGCCCTGAAGTGTGCCCCAAATCTTTGTCTGGAATTTGCCAAACTGAGAAGCCCAAATCTAGACTTCTAGATGTCTAGATGTCTTCTAGAACAGTGGTCGCCAACCTTTTTGAACTTGGGAACAAATTCATAATTTGAAATCCCGAGGACCACCAATATGAATTCTTTAAAAAGGTACATACATTTGTAAAAAATGATCAGAGAACTTCCATTTTATTAATATAAAAGGCATCTATTTAATATAACAAAATTAAAAAAGCTTATTTAAT
>JANHFO010002801.1:21025-32876 GCA_032468095.1 Pareas carinatus | reverse complement strand
CCGCCCAAGAACGGCTCGAGCTCGGACAGCTCCGTTGGCGAGAAGCTCGGGGTGGCCGCCGCGGGGACGCCTTCCGCCACGGGCGACGCCGAAGCCTCGGAAGGAGGCGCGAATTGCCGTAGCGAGGAGTACCGCCGCCGCCGGCACACCATGGACAAGGACAGCCGCGGCGCGGCGGCCACGGAGCACCGCTTCTTCCGCCGGAGCGTCATTTGCGATTCGAATGCGACCGCGCTGGACCTTCCGCGGCTGCAGCCCGCCGCGCCTCCCCCGGCCGCCGCGGCCCGAGGGAGCATCCCGCCGGTCTTGGGTTCGCCGCCCGAGTCCGTCATCCAGGCGGCCGGCGCTTCTGTCACCTCCGGCCAGCCCCCCGCCTTGCTTCTGCAGCAGCCAGCACCGCTGCCCCCAGCCGCCGAAGTGCCGTCTGGTCCGGAGCTCTTGGTGGCGAAGGAGGTCGCCCCCTTGTCGGCCAAGGAGGAGGGGGTCGAAGCCACTCCACTGCCCCCTACCAGTACGGCAGGAAGCGTTGCCGCTTCGGCTCGGGATCTGCAGGAAGAGCGGAGTAAGCAGCAGGAAGATATTGAAGAGCTGGAGACCAAAGCTGTGGCTTTCTCCCCAGATGGTCGTTTTTTGAAATTTGACATTGAGATTGGCAGAGGCTCCTTCAAGACTGTCTACAAGGGACTAGACACTGAGACCACAGTGGAGGTTGCTTGGTGTGAGCTGCAGGTACTAGAGTCCTCCTTAGATTTTTGATGCTGAGTTGATAGGCCTAAGGCAAGGGTAGCTTTCATATAAGCCATATGTGGAAGATAATACTTTTCCAAACTTTTATATAGCCTATTTTTATCTATGTGGTAAATGATTTAGTAACCATTTATTTGAACTCTTAAGTTGGAATTCAATTAATTTCTTTCAGTTGATGAAAACACTCTTGTCAAGGAAAAGGAATAGATTTTTAACAGTTCCCTTTTTCTCTCTCTGCTGTTTTGTACCCTTTTGCTTCAGATATTAAGTGGCCATGTGCAGCAGGTTTGAAGGGCTTTTAGGAAAGAAACAGAATTGCTGAAAAACCATCTTCTCTTTTTCTGCTGATGGAAACCTGGCAGTTGAGAGACCCTAATTGAATTCTTCCCTTCATAATATATTAAGACTGCACAGAAATATTTAAATCAGGAGTGGAATTTGATTTTTGAATGTTGCTTTTGTTTCAAAACTATTCCCAATTAAAATGGGGGATTAAGAAAGAACTAAGGTTTTTGATGAAATTATTGTACTTCCAGTAATATAACCAGATGCTCTGCCCTTTGCTAGGGGGAGTGACCTAGCACTATCTTCAATTAAACTGTGAGGAAACTGGCAACCTTTAAAGCCCTTCATGACATGGGATTGGGTTATTTGACTTCTCTGATTGCCCATCCTATTCTTGGCAGATCTTAGGAGGCAAGCCTCTGCTGTGGTGCCCATTCTTCCCCCCTACAATCATACACACATCATACACTCCATCCCTGCCAATGTTTCAGAACTCCCTCAAGACCTGGCTATGTTATCAGGCCAGAGGGTCCCAGGGCACTGGTAAAATTCTAAAATGACTTCATCATTGTAGTTAGTATCTAGTCCTGTGTCTTTTTATTTTTAATAATGATTGTTTTGTATATTTAATAACCATAGCTTCTGTTTATTTTTATTTAATTTATATGCTGCCTTTTTAAAAGATGGGCAACCATATAAAATTCAATAAATAAATTAATTGCCTGTATAGCTACAATTGGTTGCAAATTGCAGGCTAAGCACATTGAATTTTATTTTTAAACCTAAATTAATTACTGTGCTGGAATTGAGATACTTGATTCAATAATAGTTTTGTGAAATTCAGGAAATTATCAAGTTTCAAGGCGCAATATTTTCTATATTCACTCATTTAATTGCTAGCTAAAGTATATGCTGCACATTTTTATATGAACAGTTATAAAAATTATATTAATATAGCTTTTTAGAAAGCATCTTGTTAATCATCATTGATTAGGTATAGAATTCTCATGTTGCATCATGGTCAGTATTTGAAACAGACAGTAGATCAAATGTGGTAGGGGGAGGGGAGAGATGGAGAGACTAATGGATGGTGAGGATAGCTAACAGATTATCCATCTGATCCAAATATAGAAATTAGAATGGTTATTCACAGGTTTCTTATGTTTCTCTTTTCACAACTCCATAAATCTTCTATATGGTATTTGAATTGATTTCTAAGTGTTGATTTATGTGCTAAATTCAAGAGTTCATGTGTTCAAATAAATTATCAACACCTGACTTGTGGCAAAAATTTAGTTGCAAATAGACCATATTTTTTAATAAGTTTGCTTACTCTATGGTTAGCAGTATATAGTAGATAGTTGTTAGAAGATGTGCTTTTTAGCTTTGTATATTTTTGTAAGGATTTTGATGGTATTTTTACTTGTAAACAACTTAAAGTCACTTAAACAGTGAGATGGGTGGTGTATAAATTTAATAAATATAGTAATCTTTTGAAACAAATTGGTCATTTGGCGTAGGGTTGTATGCACTAAAAGACTTGCCTGATGTTTGCGATATTTGTGCCTTATTGCTAATCACAGTTGGAGATTTTTTTTAAGAAAGATGTCCTTTGAAGCAGGAATTATGTATGCAAATTGGTAAATTTCTGTGGAATATCACTTATGCCAATTGATCGCAGAGTAATTGTGTGAGGGCTGGTTTGGGGAACATAAAAGATTGTAGTAGTTGTATATGCACCCAGTCATTTTATTTAACAACATTAATTGCTTGGTATGTATTTATAGAATTGCTGCCATCTCTATGAATGAAAGTAAAAAGAGAACTGAGATTTGTTTTGTGCAGACATTACAGTTTTCTATTTTGAAATAGCAGTACATTTGCTCTACTTGTATTCCTACATGCCTCTTACTATAACGTTCAGCAAGTTATATCTTGAGGGAATGAAGGAACTTTTTTTCATAAAATACTTCATAATGAGAATATCAAACAATATGCTTTCAATTCTGCAAGTACAATATCCTTTTCAGAATGGTCTAAAATGTTTTATTTATATTTTTGTATGTAAAACTGATGCAATCCTGAGACCCTCTTGAATTTTAGCAGTTTGGCAGCATGCTATCTAGTTGCATCATCGATAATTGAGAAGGTTATATCAGCTTTGGGGGATAATATAGTATGCAAGTTAGGATACTAGATACAGTAGGAAAAGTACAATTGTGTGGGGCAGTTTTGAGTAGCACTAAACCTATTCAAATCTGATCCTGGCCTCTTTATTAGTGGCTTGTTACTCTAGTCATTTCCCTTTTGCCCTTCCCTCTATTATTTTTCTCATTTCACTTACAATAACCTCTGTAATTTGGTGAAATAAGTATAAGTGAATAATTCTCCCCTCATAAAACAAAAAGAGAAATGCTTTATGCATCTTACTGTTTCATTCACTATGTATAATTTACTTCTAATTACATATGTATTCTCATGAAATGAAAGTGGATGAGTGATGAGACGCTCTATTCTGAAGTCCAAGTCTCTTGGCTACCATGGACAGCTTCTGAGTGAGCACTCAGTTTTGTACATCACCTAGAATCCATTGGAATTGGGCTATAACAAATTTGAATAAATAAATACTATCACAGTTCCTGCCTCCTCCTTTCCCCCATGAGTACTTTTCTCTTTGCAGTTCTGTTTTACTAAAATCATACAGAATTGCTGCTTATAGATTTAGGAATCATGATTGGTGCAAGTCAGCTAATAGACTCTACTTCCCATCATTCATTTGCAAGCATTGTTGGTTTCTTTTGTAGCTGAGTTGTGCAGGAAATGGGTACGAATCTCTTTGCAACATAGCTGAGGATACCAGGAAGAAGAACACATGTACATCTGAAAGATCTAGGATTATTTTCATCTAACAAATTGCTTTATTTTAAATGTGGAAATTGTTGAGAGATGAAATGAATTCTTCATATCAAATGTAATATTAATATCTGATCAATTTCAATTAAATGTCTCTGTCTCAACCAATTTTTCTTATCTAGGTATAACTATCTTTTTGGGATGCAGTTATAGATGCTGCTAAACTAAACTAAAATGGTCTTCAAGTCAAGAATATTGTGTAGCACTGACTCATAAACTACTTCTATATGGCATTATCTTTAAAAGAACTTGGAACTGCAGATGAAATCTAATACTATAGTTTTGTTACAGAAGGCAGTTTCTGCTGATGAAAGGGAGGACAGGTATGTTACACAGCCATGCATCCAATTTTTGTATATATCCTCAAAATCTCCCCTGGAGGTCCTGAATTGCAGATCAGAATTTTACACAGGAACTACTGCAGATAGAAGATGAGCAAAAAGTGCCACTGGAAATTGGTTAGCTGAGAGACCAAAATGTGTATGTCTAATAATGTATTTGGTTTAGTATATACTAGGCTAAAATTGTAAAATGTTAAATGACAGACTTACCATGACACAAGCCCAGAAAAAGTACATTGGGCAGAACAAAACTCTTTGTTTTCATTGACTTAACAGGTGTTTGACTCTGTAAACAGAGTAACTCTGAACAACCCTGAGATATTATGGGTGCCCGAGGAAATTCATGAAGTTGATTCAGCTATTCCACAACAGAATGATAGGACCAGTCCTTTACAGTAGTGATATGTCAACTTCATTTGCCATTTTTACTGGAAGCAGGGTTGTGACGTAGCCCAAGTTCTATTCAAACTGTTATTTGCTTGCATGTTGTCACATGCTGTCCAGAGTCTGAAGAAAGGAGTGTACATCAGATACTGATTAGACGACTCTCTAATCACTACTTGAATGCAGGAATGTGTCTTCATATAGTTATTCAAGAAACCCATGTGTTCCTGGTGTAGAAAGACAGATGCTTCCATGGTCTTTGGCCTGACTATCAATCTGAACAAGACTGAAGCACTTTACCTGTCCATGCCAAATACCAACCATATAAAACCAAAAATCACTGTTGACATCCAGATGACAAATATAAATAGCTTCAAATATTTTGAAAGCATCATCTCAAGTGATGGGTCTTCAGATAAAGAAATTAATTCTAGGATCAGCAAAGCCAGCCAGGATCGAGGGCGATTGCATCCTGAAGTGTTTAACCAACATAATATCTGCACAAAATTGAAAGTCTATAGAACTGTGTTATCTCTTCTCTCCTATATGGGTTTATTTACTAAATTTATGCACTGCCCCTCCCACTGCATAAATAACTCTGTGCAGCTCTGCCTATGAGTCCTGAACTCTACATATACATAAAAAAATTGGAGAAATTTCACATTTATTGGCAAAACTCTTATCTTCAGGCTGGAGCTCCTGAATTGTGTGAATTCCATCAGCATCAAGTCTCTGGTTATCAGGGTCCAGATGCAGTCAGTGGGACAAGTCATCAAAATGGATGGTCACTGTATGCCTTGCTAGTTGCTATATGGTATACTGGAGAAAGGGAAGAGATCTAGGGGTTGTTCATGCAGGCACTACAAAGACAATTGAAAGATACCCTACACTCCAATGATACCTAGAAAAGGAACTAGAAACTGTGTCTGACAAGCCCTCTGCTATGAAGCCTCCACTGGCATTGAAGACACCAAAAACTGGTAGAAAACTTGAGTGGCATCACAGAATAACACCTATATTTATTATAACAATGGTCTTCCGGTGTCCCCATTGAACTACACTCTGCTCTTCCAGATTGGAATTCAGTGTCCATAGGTGAACTGCACAACAGCTTGTCATATTTGAACCTGAAGGACTGCCTGTATATAATATTGGGGGGTGCCTTTAATGGTAAATTTATTTCTGAAGACAGAGGAAAAGGAAGTACACAGTTGATTCTTTTTCATGTAACTAAAACAATGGCTTCAGCAAACAGCAGTGAAGCGATCTTTATTTTTATTGAATAATTTTTAAATGAAGTAGACAATTATATTAATATATGCAGAATACACACATGAAGGAATTAACTATTTCTTTTGCAATAATCCAGTATTTTTATAACAAATAGAAATTTTAATCTGCCTGTCAGAATTGAGGAGTTCTATTAAAATCTAAAAATTTTGATTGCCTTGCATGGTGCATTTGAAAGTTAACAGCTAAATGGAACTGCATAATATTAGTTCTGAAAGCACTAGTTGACTGTTGGGTCCAGTTTAGTTTGTTGAAATAGTCTATAAAGCTATACACAGTTTAGAAACTAGTTAAAATTCAATCTTACATAAAATCTATACAGTTGGGGAAGTCCTACTTGTGATTTTATAGAGTTGTTTGACTCACAATAAAGTGGTCAATAGACACTTCAGATTGTCAGGAGACATCTCGGTAGTAGTGCTCTAACAAGGAATCTTCTTCCAAGGCAAATACAGCTGGCTTCCATAGTACCTTATTTTAGGTGACAATTTATGCTTATTCCCTCAAATAGTTTGTAAGATAACCATCTATTCTAAAACAAGATTGTGTCTCATTCATTCATTTATTGTCCTTATTATGAATTGTTGATTTTATACTGGAGTTTTCTTTAAGATTATATTCATGTTTTCTTATAAATTTGTGTGCATTCCTGCTGAAGGACGAGTAGTATAAAATTATTGTTATGAAATGTAATGGTAATTATAAGTAGTAATGGTAAAATAGTTGCTGAAGTATGATTTGTTAAAAGCAGCCAAGCAAGTCAGATTTTCTGTACTGTATTGTTGAGCCTAATGCCGCACGTATATGAAAGTACTACATAAACTTTTCCTGCATGGAAAATACTGATTTGAGGGAAATATATCACATTTTAATATGAAATAATTCCCCAGCAGAGATTGAATTTTATATCTGCCTTCTTACTGATTCTCTAATTAGTTTCTTTTACATTTAGAAATAAAATATAGGAGGTAGTTGTATTTTCCCTTTCTTGCCCATTTTTCTGATGGATCTTTGTTCCTTTTTATGTCATGTTTCATTTGTAACTTTAAATCCTTTCTTCCATTTTGCTGCATTCATTTTTCATTTTTTTGCTTCCAAAAGATAGATAAATATTTGCTGTTTGTTGAGGGATCCTCCCTTTGCCCTTAATATGGTAGAATAAGACTTTCTAGTTTCAACCCTTTGATGAAAATTATAATAGCCTTGCACACAGCATTCGTTCTGAATTTTGAAGACTACGGGAGTATGCTTATCCTTCTCCCTTTTGTTTCCTCACCATCTTTTTTTCAGGAAACGAGGGAAATATATAACCAAACCATTAAACTTGTCTTGGGAGACTAAACTCTTATAGATTCTCCTCGTAAGGATGGATATGGAACCATGGCTTCTGTTTCAACCTTAGCTTTTGCTTTGTTGTTTGTATTTAAATAAATAGCAGTTTATTTGAGTTTTAGTAAAAGCAAATTAGCAAACATGCTAATTTATAAAGCAGAGTTTTCCCTCTAACTAGGGCTTAATGTTTTGGTTAAGTGACACATTATGATTAATGCAAAACAAATTTGTAATTTGGAGGCTGTACTGAAAGAAGAAAAGTTGAGAGACCACAAATTTTGATGGAGTCTAGAAAAAATGTACTGTAACTATGGTTTAGTATTGTATTTGACTGAATGCTTTGCATTTCATGAAGAAACTACACTGGGTGGATGGAAATCACTATTAACAGGGAGAATAATTACAAGCCTGAATTTACTTTAATGTGTCTTTGTTGAGTAAACAAAATTTGGCTTGACACTCAATTATCATACTTACAAGTATCATGCAACAGGTGGCAAGATTTTAAATAATGATTTGAATCACCCAAATAAATTTCTAACTATTTATTTACCTAGTAAGTGAGGAAAACTAGTTATTATAGTAATTATATTTGCTTTTTAATAGTATTTATAGTACAGATACAATTTAAAATTTCTAGTCATCAAATTCATTTCTTAATGCCTTTGCTTTGACTTTTTATATACCTGTCAAAGACACTGAATAGGAATATTTCTTGAAAAATGAATCTTCATCCAATATTGGATATTTCAAGATACCAAAAAGAAGTTGGAGAATTTTAAATACACTGTGATTTTCTATTATATAGCAAATAACTAGAAATGAGCACAATATTTGTTTTTAAAACATTATGCACACAAAGTTTGCAAAAAAAAAATTCATTTCAAAACTGCTATTTTAAGTGGGAAATGGTTTGTTCCAAACACACCAAAAATATTTTAGCTTGGACTTGTCCCTGAACTCAAGATTACTCAGGTAATTCAAAACATTTTAAAATAATGGAAAACAGTCTGTTTTACATTTGAAACAGCAGTTGTGCATTGGGCAAATAGTTGTATAGTAAATGCTTGCATTATAAATGAATTTTTTTCTCTATTTGTACAAATAAATGGTAATGTTTGCCTAATAAAAATATAAGCATTTTATATGATTATGTGCCATCAAGTCAGCATTAAATCTTAACTAGATGGTCCTTCTCCACAATGCCTTGTCCCCATGTCCCCTTGGCATGACATGATAATAGTCATCAAATATTTGAGGGTCCGCCACAATTTATTTTCCAAAGCAAGACAAGAAATAACAGGTGAAAACTTATTAAAAAGAAGGGATCAATTTATTTTGTAAAGCAAGACAAGAAGTAACAGATAGAAACTTATCAACTATAGATCCGACTTAGAACTAAGAAGAAATTTCCTGACAGTGAGAACAATTTATCAGTGAAATGGGCCGCCTTCAGATGTTGTGGGTGTGTCATCACTGGAGGTTTTAAAGAAGAGATTGGATAGCCATTCCAGAATGTTATAGGGGTCTTCTGCCTGAGCAGGGGTTTGGACTGGAAGATTTCCAAGATTTCTTCCAACTGTGCTATTCTGTTCTGCTTTCATCTGCTTTTCAATCCGACAGGATGACTATAATTTTTGTTAAAATGCTGTTTCTCTAAGCTGAACTCTGGACTTATTCTATTTTGTTGGTTATTCGCAGTATTCTCAGTAGTCTTCTGCTTCTTCCAAGTCCAATTTTGCTCCATAGAATATCACAAGGAAAATTTGCTTGCAAGGGTCTGTCTAATCTTTGTAAACATAGATATGTCATAGATTCTGAATGTCTTTTCCAAGACTTCATTCCTATCCTACCAATTTCTTTTTCAAGATTTCACTGTTATTCTACCAAGTGCTAGTCAGTGCAATTTTTTTACATTTATTGTTAATATTTGATCCTAAAAAGCAGAAGCCATTCCAATATCTTTACTGCTAATTCTAAGACTGTTTGCTATGAGTGTTGTTTTTAGTTTGGTTTTTTAATATTTAATATTAGTTTAATTTTTTCTTTGACTTTTATTACTGGGTAATTTGCAATTTTAGCCATCAGAGTAGTGTCATTAGCACAGCACAAGTTTTGGGGTTTCTTCCTCCAGTAGCAAAACCATGTTCATCTTCCAGTTCAGCCTCCTGCATTAAAGAGACACTATACGATTTTATTGATTTGCTAGTTACTTTTGCCATGTTTATAAAGATTGTGGTTTCCTGTTCTATGTGTAGATTTCATATGAGGACAATGAAATGTTCTGGGGTTTCATTTTCCTCATCTTGACATGGTTGACACATTTGAAGGTCTTTCTATATAATCAGTGATTTGATAGTCCCTGGCTTTTCCAATTATGCAGCATGAATCAGCTATGTTTTTCTCAGCAGTTTCTAAAAACTATCTTGCAAAAACATAGATTCACTTTTAAGAGAGGCCTATAATTTTATAATTTTTGAATTTAAATGTAGACTCCATTTTTAATTAGGTTGTCTCATCAGCTTGTAATACTAACAGTTTATACTTAGCACACTTTCTCATCATATCCACTGGTTCCCCCTGTGAATAGGCACAACTAAGGAACTTCAGTCCTAAACTTTTAGCTGGAGACTTAAATTGTTTCTCTTATTAACATGACAAAAGAGCCAACAATAAATGGAAAGAACAAGCCAGATTTACTATTCTAGTCAGTGATTGGCCATAATTCCAGGCTGCCAAATTTTTACTGACTTCCATTTCAGCATCTTTAATTACTAACACTAATGATTGTGCTTGTCTCCATTTACATTAAGTTGTAATAATTTATAATTGTAATAATTTATAATAATTTCTGCAAGTCAAGCTGCATAAATTACATTTTTGATACTCAGATGATAAACTCAGACAATTTCTACTCCAAATATATATTGTGAAACTTTGGAACGATTTACCCATCATACTTAACAACAGTACTTGTTTTTTGCTTAGTTTATTTTGTGTATTTATTTTGTGTACCTTTTCTTATACTTTCCTGATAGCTTTACAAGCTATACAAATGAAACAACTTCTAATGTATTTAGTTTTTCCTCAGAAGTTTCTCTCTCACAATAGTACATTCTATTCTCAGAAGATACAAGGTTCCTCACTTAATGGTTTAGTTGCACTGTTTATAGGTGGTTTTTTAGTCAAGTAAAATATCTTACATAATTTCCGTTTGTTTCTAGAAATTCAAAATTCAATTCAAAGCATTTGAGTGGAATAGTTTATGTGCAACCAAGGAAAATGCTTTAATCTCTAAATCATCTTTCCATATTCTTCAGTGACTTTCTCATCAGCTTGTTCTAATTATTGAACCATTTTAAACTGACCCGGGAGTATATTGAAAAGTTCAATACCAGTTTTTCATTTGAAAATATATAGGTTAAGATTTGGGTAATTGTTTTTTGGGATGGGGGTTGTCATTGTTTTAGTATTTAGACTCAATTTCATTCTGACTGGGAAAACCTATCAAGGAAACTATCTTGATTTCAACTGTCACGGGTTAATGGTAACTGGTGACAAATGTGAAGCAATGGCATTTCAATTGAAGTTAAGCTGGTATCACTAACTGGTAGAAAGAGAATAAATGCAAAATGAATAAACTAGTACCCTAGTGGAATATATTTCTTAGAAGATTTATAAGAGGTTGCAGTTTGATCTCAGAGGATCTAGTGAATAAACAGTACAAATGCAAACTATGGCATTTGTGAATTTCAGAACATGCTTTGGTTCAATTTGAAGAATACTCGTATGGGATAAGCTCAAGAATTTGTACAGCGAAATAATGATGTTGCTGATATGCAAGTTTATGAAAAACAAGCTTAGATTAAGATTCAGCACCCCTGGACAGCTTGGGGGGAAGGAAGGAAGGAAGGAAGGAAGGAAGGATGGATTCTATACCAGCTTCCCACAAAGAAATTCAGTGGGGAAAACAGCAGGAAGTCAGAAGCCACACACTGCTTTTTGGCTACCTGTGATTCTTTTGTTTCTCTGTTTAGATAAAGAAATAAATATGAAATGATGACTCAATGGGTCTAGTTCTTTTTAAAATTATTTTAAATTCTCCAATTAAATGACTACCAGATTTAGACTTAGAGGACTGAAACTGGTATACAAGTGTCTGTACTTCTGTATACTATTACTGCTGTCATTAAATCAGCTAAGCTACACTTGGGAGAGTTCTGAAGGCCATAGTCCAATACTGCAAGGAGGAAAAGCTTGTTATTAATTACCAACTCCCTATAATAATACTTTCTTTTAAAGTTGTAAGATTCATAGATAATATATATGTAACCAGCGCATAGAACAAACTAAATGCTTCAGATATTTAGGAGTTGTCTTCCAAGTCTCATAAGAAGTCAGCCTAAACTAGCCATACCTCATTGATTGTAAGAAGAATGTTGCAGCAATTATAAGATTCCATTGTATACAGGGAGGACTTCAATATATATATATATATATATATATGTAAGTTTGAGCATGTTCGGGTTTTTCCCCGTGTAAGATTGCGAGTTTCTTGG
>JANHFO010002801.1:0-11285 GCA_032468095.1 Pareas carinatus | reverse complement strand
AACTGAAAATTTCACATATTGTAAGCTATAATTTTGCTTATTGTTGTCTAATAAAAACTTTTTATACAAAAAAAAAAAGAAATGGCAAGCATCAGGTGATGATTTGATAGCCTGTTCATTTTTGATATGTGACTTGCAGTGTGAGGGGTGGAAGGTTACCAAGAAATGTACCAGTTTACAAATCTGCTTACATGTTATGATTGAAAATGCACCTATGTACTGTCTAAATGTCTAAAACAGTAAGAGATACCCAAATCCTGTATGGAGTTTTAAGTTGCTTAAGGTATGCATGTATGGGACCAGGTTATTTGAAAGACCATATTTTCCTAGTTGCACCTACCCAATCCTGAGTGTGGAGGCAGAGTGTGTTATGGGTTCTGTGTCTCTTAAGGAGGTCCATTTAGTGGGACCAAGAAGGAAGGGCCTTCTCAATAGAGCCACAATTTCAGTGGAACACCATCCCTGCAGTGATAAGATTGGGCCTCGCCCTGATATTCATTTGAGAGGTCCTGAAGACATGGTTTTACTTGCAGGTCTGGGAATCCCAGGGTGAAATGGATTTGTTTGATTGTTATCACTATGGGGATGGGAGTTTATTGAGTTTGATATTTAGAGTTTTATTTCTATAAGTCGCCTGAAGTCACCATGAGTGAATTAGGCGGCTATATACATTTTCTAAATAAATAAATAATTTTTATATTTATTGAAATTTATAAGCATATTAAATTCCAAAAGTGCCATTTCATCATACCAGAAATTGTAGAGATTAATTTAACTATTTTGTTTTTCATAAATCACTTTTTTAAAAGGCATGTTTCTTTAACCCATGATATGAGAATTATAAAATAATAAATCCCTCCTTACCAATATTTAACCTTTCAGTCTTAAAGGAATATAGTTGTATAATTAAACTTCAAGAATATATATATTTTTAGAAGAATCTTCAATCTAATATATGCAGAACTATCTTGGAGGTCAGCTGATGCTTTACAAATTTGTAATTTCCTCAAAGAAGAAAAATTAGGTTTAAATATCAGTGGATGTAAACAATACCCAACAGAATGGGAATTTGTGTGACTATAATATTAGTGGTTATTGTTGTTTTGAGTACTAATATTTATTTCAGGATAGCAAAACAAACAGGCCACTTGGAACAACATCTCAAAGCAAAACATGACTTAGCAACAAAGGAAAAGAATGCTAATGTATACTGTTCTGATTATTTATGTTATTGTCTCCCATCACAGGAAGTCCCTAGTAAAGTATGTATAGATTCATTTGGGGTTTATTTAATGAGTCTTTGAATCAGAAATGGTGTGCTTACTCCTCTCAATACATACAAGGAAAGGAGTTCAAAATGTTGCTTCATATAATGACTTAGGCCAGGAAAGAGCCAGCATCCTTGATTTGGAGAATAACATTAAATCTTTGGAATGTATCATAATTTATTAGATGTGCCTCTTTGTTAGAGGGATTAGTGGATGTAAATTTATTAATTATTAAAGCATATTTTCTTAGAATTTCATGCAAACCTTCCTAATATTAGAAGTGTTTATTCCTAGGATCTCCAGAAAGACGTATTCTGAGATTGCAAGTAATTTTTCAGAGGTTTATGCCAACTTTCAGTCAGAATCTGCCTTCTTGTAACTTAAAGTCATTATATTTTGTTCTGCCTTTAAAATGTTAAAGAATATACTTTATCTTCATTCTTTGTGACACTACTTCAAATACTTGAAAAATGCTGTCATATCTACCTTTAGTCCCTCTTCAGAAGACTTGGATTCCAGACCCCTAATTAACCTCATTGTATTCTCTTTGTGTTTCTTCATATTTCTCTGAAGCTTTTTAAAAATATATTGTCCCAAAGAGGGTATGGTACTTAAGGTGGAGTCTGGCCAATACAGAATATAATAGAACTGTTATTTCTTGTGTTTTAGAAACTATATTTATGTTGGTGTATCCTAATGTAAGACCTTTCTTTTTAGTATCTGTATCATACACTTTATTCTGTTTAGCTTAGAATCTATTCAAACAGAAGTATAACTATCAAATCAAGTATCCGCATTCTATACTTGTGCATTTGATTTCTCTTTCTTTTGCTAAAAACTTTGCATTGGTCTTTGTTAAAAATTTCTTGTTATTTTTAGCCTATTTTTTAAAAAATAAGATTAATTTTAATTTTATTTTGTTTTTTAGCCCATTAGTTTTTTCATCAAAGTTTTATCAGAACCAGGAATTTAAGAGTTTATAGGAGACTGTCAGACTCTTTCTGGGCCATCAAAATTAAAATGTTGAACTAAAAAATATCTAGATCAGCTAGGATTCTTTTCTTCCAAATGAAGATGATGTTGGCCTGCGTTATCAGAGGCCCGGGTATCTATCACCAGTGTCATTAATTAAGAATTTCAGTTAATATTAGTACATACCAGTCTCTAGAGTAATCCGCTCAGATTTCAGCCTTAGCACATGATTGGAAACACACTGAGATATGTATGAAGAGCCTTTTGAAAAATGAACTGAACTATCTTAGTGAGAGGTATGTCATGATTATGGCAAAAGTGTGTGCTATATCCTATACCAGTTTATAATCTTGGATCTAAAGGTTTTTATGACTGCTGGAATATGGTTATTTCCAGTGTAAGAGACAAAACAAAGGAAAGTTATGTTGAATGAAAATCTCACCCTCCTTCTCAGTAGTGAATGAATTTTTAGATTCAGTGTTTCCTAAGCATAAGGGTTACTCTGATGAGGAAGCAAGGGTGGAGATTGGAGACGTAGGTGGAGTGTGGTGGAAGATGACAAAGGACAACAGTGAGAAACCAAGAGACAAGCCACCTGCTGAATTTACTTTACTAGACATGAGTAAGCTAATCCCCCACCTTTCTTTGATTCCTGGCTTTGATTCAATTATTTCTTAGGCAGAGAAGCTGGAAGGGCTTTGTTAGGAAGGAAGAAAATTAATCAGAGGCTACTCAAGTAAAAGCTGTTTATATACATACAACTGTGGTTGGAGGTTTATCTAGATTGTTGCTGAGAGTATAAGAACAAGCCTTAAACTGCTGCTCCAAGAATAGTTTACCTACTTCATTAGACATTTTATTTTGAATGTTACTTTGAATTTAGCCTGAACAAATTAGACTCCAAATCTATTTTGAAATCTGTCCCAAGTGCTCATGTGTTGGAGCAGAATAAATTTAACATATTATATACCCTTTTGGAAAATCCAGTGTTTGTTTCCTCTTATTATGCGAAGCAACTCCCCAACTTTCTGTTTACATGTGTTTCTGCCACACATATCGTGAAAAGTCTTGGGCCTAAGTAATAATGGCCCTATGTTCATTTGAACTATCATCTTCGTATTTATTAAAGTTTCCCTGTGAGCCTCATCCATTCCAGTACTCAAAAATGTTGTTCAGGGTTTCAGTCTAGTTAAGACAAATTTGCCGGTGTTAACATAACTTCATTCTAAAGATGAATACAAGGTTTATTTAATTTATTCATTTGTATCTTTATTATTTTACAAATAACTGAAGGCGATGAACATATCCAACATATCTCCCTCCTCCTCTTTTCCCCACAGTAAAAACCCTGTGAGGTAGGTTGGCCTGAGAGAGTGACTGGTCTAAAGTCACCTAGGTAGCTTTCATGGCTAAGTTGGCACTTGATCTCACCGTTTCTAGCCTGATGCCTTAACCACTAGACCAAACTGGCTCTTTATATAGAGTGAAGTATGTTGTCCTAAAAGAAGAAAGCAATAAGGGACAGTAGCTAAAATATATGAGACTTTTAGACCATGATAATCTGAAGAACAGTGGAGAAATACCCTGCAAACCGTTCTCATTCAGTCTCTTGAAAATAAGATGGTACAAAGCCAAGAACAATGTGTACCTTAATACAAAATAATGAGAAACAGACTTTTTAGTCAGTAGTGTAAGTCATATTGAATAACATCTGTAGAGATAGTATCTTGCTCTCTGGCATATTTAAAGCATCTTTTCCAACCTTACCTTATCAAGAACCAGAGTGATGTAGTGGTTTAGGATTAGAAGATCTCAAGTTCAAGACTTCTCATAACCATAGATACTCAAAAGCTGATCTTGGATTAGTGACCAGTTCTCAAACCAGCCTGCCTCATAGGTTGTTGCAGGGATCAAAGAAAGAGATTCCCATGAACTATGTCTTGAACAGATAAAATTTATCTCTCTTTCAGAATATAACTTTTAATACTGGCCAGATTTAAAGTCTCTTTTAGAGCTCATGTTTGTATTAGGCCTTGCATACTATTACCATAGCAAACTTCACTAAATTATTTTTAACACTTTTTATTTTTTCTGAGATAAGTCTTTGAGATGCTTTTTGTATATATGCATCTTATAAATATTAATTTCAGTTTTATTAAAAAAAACAAAGACAGTTTCCATGCTTGCGACCATAGAGGGCAATTCAAAAGATTAAAATACAGAAGTTCAAGGCAGCTTGATGGGAAAAAACTTTCAGTTGATTTTGAAGATAGAGGTAAGTGGAGCTATGCTTTGCTCCTGCGGAAGAGAATATTAGCATTATTGCCACAGTTGAAAAAGCTGCTGCGTGGGGCTACATTGTTTTTTAGTAGGAAGATTCAGAACAGAATCTATATTGTTTTCTTCTGTAGAAAGGAGAAGGAGGTGCTTAAAGTCATGCATGGCAATTTATTTTTTACCTAAAATTCTAGTTTCTGCCCTGTTGGCATATGAGTAGGTTTGATCTTGTGTGTGTATGCGAGTTTGTTAGCAGTGTTCTTCACAATAGTGCTTTTTTCTTAGGCTTATGCAAAATAATTGACATATAATTTAAGAACAAGCAATAAGAATTGTACCAATAAAGGATTTACTTGTCTCTTATCTTGCTGCCACATATAATACCATATCTGTGATAATACACTAATCATAGTTTCATAAAACCAAAAGGGTCCATTTAGACTTCAGGTTCAATTCCCTAGTCAGTACAGAAATTAAAATTAAACGGCTCCTATTTACTTGGACAGATGCAATAAAGGGGAGTCCATCTCTGGGAAATTGATTCCAGTGGCAAACTACCCTTACAGTTAGGACATTGTTTTTTAATATCCAATCAGAACCTGCCTTCTTGTAAATTAAAACCATTATTCCATATTATGTACACTAAAATGAGTGTGCCATGCTTTTAGTTATCTTCAGAGTCTCCCTCCTAGTACTCTTTGTTCCTTCAGTACCTCCTTGAAAGACATAGTTTTCAGTTGCCTGATCACCCTTGTTACACTCTGCAAATTCAAACTAATAATGAAACTAACATAATTATAGATTTAAATCTAGAAGAAAATGTTCACATACTACAGTGTGGTATATTAATAACTATGTTAACTAACATTTCTGCTAGTGATGATAAAAAAACTGAACATGCAAATTGCGTATAGGCTCTGAGGAAGTGAACAGTATCTTTGTAACTGTGAACTCAGCCATGTGCTTGTTAGATCCATGGCTCTCCTGTCTGGCTAAGGCCTCTCCATAGGTGAGGTGTGATTGGCCTCTGGTGGTAGTGCATTTTTCCTATAGAGAGGAGATTGTTCCTCTACCCTTAAAGAGGCTTTAGTTTGCTCCTCAAGAAAACATTGGTAGACACCACCATACTCGACAATTTCCATCCCTTATCCAACCTTCCTTATCTAGGGAAGATTGTTGAGAAGGAGTTTGTGCAATATCTTCAGAGGATCTTAGACGAAGCAGATTATCTGGAACCCTTTCAGTCCAGATTCAGGTACAGCATGGAATGCTTTTGGATGACATTTGGCAGGAGCAGGATGGGGGTAGTGCATTCACATCTACTTGTCATCCTGGCAACCTTTGATATCATTAACCATGGTATCCTTCTGAGCTAGCTTCAGAATCTAAAAGCAGGCATCATTGTATTGTGCTGGTTCTCTTATTCTGAGGCCAGTTTCAGTAGGTGTTGATTGGGAATAAGAAGCCCTGCCCTTGGCTTCTACTGTCTGGAGCATCATATGATTTGGTACTCTCTTCACCCTGGTTTGACATCTACATGAACCCGTTGAATGAGGTCTTACATTGCCATGAGATGAGGTATCATCAACCATGTGGTTTGGATGAGGAACAACAGACTTTTACTTAATTGTGGCAGGATTCAGTGCTCTTGAGTTTGGGGACCTTTTGAACCCAGGATTTTACCATCTTTGGTACTGGACAGGGTAGCACTGTCTTAAGCAGACTCTCTGTACAATCTAGGAGTCCTTCTGGATCTACGACTCCTGTTCAAAGAGCAATTGGCAGTTTGTAGGTAGGAAAACCTTTATGCAGCTCTGTGTTGTATGTTAGCTTTGCCAATGGGGCTATCCTGGGTATAAAATGCAGTAGGATAGACGGTCATGTATGCTTCTAGAAGTGCACATTACACATCTATTCTATAATCTGCATTAGTTGCCATCTGCCTCTGAGTTCAATTCAAGATACTGGTTATGACCTTTAGAGTCCTACATGGTTATCTAGTTATTCCCCATCTCAACAGAAGGAACATGTTACAGGTTCAATTTGCTAAGGGGCTTTGTCTGCTGGGGCATAAGAGGAGAACCTTCTGTGCAGTAGTATCCATACTTTGGAATATCATCCCTCCCTCTGTAGTGAGATTGGCCGCAATGCTTGATGTTCTAGAAGGCCCTTAAAACCTGATTGTTATTGGGCATGGGAATCCTGTAGAAGTATGGAGACCACTAAATGGTTACTCTGTTTCAGAATGCACTCTCCTATGTTTTTGTTTTACTATAGCTTTAATTATTTTAATTGTATTTTAATGGGTTTTTGATTTTTTGATTTTGTTATTTTGTGTGCACTACCCAAAGTCACACCTGTGAGATGGACAGCAATATAAATTCCATGAGTAAAAGAAATAAATAATTTCTCTCCCCCTTCCCGTTGAGATAGCTTCAAGGAGAAATGGAATATGAATGCAAAATTTAGCAGTGACTATCTAGTATTTAAAAAAGAATTACAGTTAACTTTACAATATGTTTTTTTTATATTTTAATTTTATGGATAACACCCTCTGTCATAGATTTTTTTCTGCTATATAATTTACTCCAGAATAGCATATTTTTATTTGTATGATTTTCGCATGATTTTCAGATTATTTTTTTCCCTAAGAATAGCCCTTTAGAACTCTGTTTAGTTAAATAACAGATTTTTTAAATATTGCTGTTGTCTGGTTGAGATAGACTACAATGTTCTGCTGGGCAACTATTCTCTTCCTAGCAATCTGTAGTGTTTATTGGGGTCTAGGACAACTTGCCGTGGCCAAATTTCCATGGCCAAATCACTGTGGCCATCTTGCTGCAGCCAACCTGGCATGGCCAGTTTGCTTCAGGACAACTCGCCATAGCCAACTCTACACCGTTTAACTTAACATGATAAATGTTATCCATCACTGTTTCTTCTACATTATTTCTATTTTTATCAATTGAAATAAGATTGAAGAAACAGTGACAAATAACATTTATGAGTTGAGTTATCCCACGGCGAGTTGGCCCATGGCAAGATAGGCGTGCTGGATTGGCCACATTGAGATGGCTACAGCGCGTTGGCTGATCTAAGTTTGCTGTACTCAGAATGATAAATTTTTAAAAGCTATTTGCTTGCTATTCTTAGCAAAGATTCAGAAGTAGTGATGAAAGTTATAATGTTTGTAGATGTATAATTGGTTGGATTCTTCCTAGCTAATAGAAGATGTGAAACATCCAATGAAAGCTAGTTGTCCTATTTCCATTTCTCTAATTCAGAGAATGTTTTTAAAAGTATAATTGAATAAACTTTTAGAGTACAGTATCATTAATTTTTCCATCATATATATCTTTCTAATACGAAATTGAGAGAACGGTAGATCATGTGTTCTTCTAGAATGTTTTTATAGCTAATTTAAACTCTGGTGAAACCTAAACAAATAAATTCCTGAAAGGTTTTGATATTCTAGTTTATCAGATAACCTAACTCAGTTTTTCTAAATTTGTAGAACAAAACTGCGAATAAATCCTTGGTTTATGTCCGCATTTCCAAGCTGGAAAAGCCAAGGCCTCTTATTCTTTATTGTTTAACGTTGAGAATATAGTACATGCTTCTTTAGTAATCATAATGGAAGTATGTTATAATAGATAAGGCACTGTGATAGAAACCAGAAGACTTTGAGTTCTAGTTCCACCTTAAGCATGAAACCCATTTGTGTTACTTTGGATCAATTTCAACCTGGTGTACAATGTCAGGCCTGGGAGACAAGCTATTTGGTCAAGTTCTGCTGCAAATAATGGATCAACACTTGGTTCATCTGGAAAAAAGTAAACTCTGCACTCGCAGAAAAACACTAGGAAAAAAGCAAATTATTGAGAATTCAGGATTATATTAAAAGATCCTTTGGTTGGTTCAATGGATTGAAAACTAGCACAATTGAGTAGCAATAGGATAGTATATTAACTTTTATCAGTAGTAAAATTAGAGTTAAAGAGCAATAGGAATGATCAGCAAAGAACAATGTTACCCTTTCTCCTTTATTAGGGTAAACGTCTCCTAGTCCCCCCCGAATGACTGAGGGGACCTGGAATATGAGTATTTTGCTAGATCTGGTGTGATGAGCAAAAACAACGAAAGACAGCTAATTCCATAATTTGGCCTCTGCCATGCAGGGCTTTAAAGGTAATAACAAGCACCTTGAATTGTACCTGAAAGCACATTAGGAATCAGTGAAGGCTCATATAGCAGTGAAATGTGAGCAAACCTAGATGTTCACAACACTGTATGCTCTGCTGCATTCTGGACCAGTTCAGCTTCCATTTTCATCATTAAAAAACTGAGTTTACCTAAAATTGGATAAAAAAGAATCACCTGCCCAATATCTCCATCTTTTTGTTGATCCAAACTGAGTGTTTGGGTTACTGGGAGTCTCAGAAAATTCAGGACTTTTAAAAAAAGATTATAATTGTAATAGCAATTTATAATTTTTATAATAATTGCTAGAAAATTTCTTTCTATAGTAATATATTGTTACTATTATCTTTCTCACCTTTCCTATTACCTACTCCTATTGATATCTTGTCTCTTGTTGGCATATGACCTATGATTTGTATCTTATGATTTATCACTTTGTTGCTTATACGTATACTGAAAGCTTACGCACCAGAGACTAATTCTTTGTGTGTCCAGTCACACTTGACCAATAAAGAACTATTCTCTTCTCTTCAATTCAATTCTATTCTATTCAATTCTATTCTATTTTAGCTCTTTAAGTCAATAACTATAGCACAACTACTGAGGTATACTTTTTCTGAAAAATTGTACATTTAATCTATGTTACTTTCTCTTTAACTTTAGTTCGTCTCCTGGAATGTAGTCTTTGCTGATGCATGGATAAAAAAAATAGATGAATTTTATGAAATAACAGAATCCAGATCCAAGTTTTTATAATAATATTTAAGAGAAAGGCATAAATTTCATTTATAAATGCACAGATCACCTTTTGTAGCTTGGTTCATACATGTTGAGCCATAATATGGTATGGTTACTTGTTTTCGTGTTTTTTATGTTGAACTAATTCATCCACTATGCTTGTGATCATGATTTGTAGATATCATACTAAGCCCAAAATGTAAAAAAGTGCATTTTTGATATTCTAAAAGTCTGCCTAGAAACTTCAAGATCTTTTAGAAACACATATATTTGCATATAAGTGATTTCTCTTTCTCAGGAGGTGGGAGGGTCAGGGCCAACACTTTCTTATTCATACTTTATGAATAGTTGATTGCTCAAATTTTGAAAGGTTTACCGCCTACTTTAACTTCATTCTCATATACTGTCTAGCTGATAACATAGTATTGTGTTTTCAGTGTGTCATTTTGTACAGATTTTAGGACTGTTTCCCATATGATTATTTCTACAGAGAGCTTACCTTGAAATAGAAAAATGCATATCTTTGCATACTAAGAAGTTACATGTTTATGTCTGCTATATATTGTAATAATTTCCAGTAGAAAAATCATTGCATAAAACATAACCTGGGATTTTCTTTTCCATTATTCTCAAGCTCACCTCTTCCAAGTTGGTACTTTGTAGGCATATACTGTATATTATTCAGTGGCTGACCTAATCAGTACAATAAGTTACCATCTTAATTATTTACTTAATATTTTCAACTTAACTTTTTTACACCTTTCAATTATCCTATACAATCCTATTTGAGAATAAACCTTAGTGAAATTAGTGGGCCTTCCTGTTAGTTCACCATAATAGGATTATATTCTAAAAGTTCATAATTTTTTTTCCAAAGACATTTTTATACCCTTAGATTATAGACACAGGGGGATCCGATATTTGTTTTATGTAATTTATTTATTTATTAAGCTTATATACTGCCTTACTTGCCTGGAGGTGTCTCTGTGCTGTTTTCTGTACTGTTTTCAGTGTTTTTCCATATTTATGATTATTAGTTTTCGTATTTTTAATTATGTCTTAAAGGCTCAAATAGATAGATTAATTGAGAACAAAGACATTAATGAATACGAGAAAACAGAATAGTATTTACAGATTCTTCATGTATTTATTTGAAAATGAATCCCTTTTTATTTAGAAGCACTAAGTTGTGTACTTTGGATTGTCTGATAAGAAAGAGGTTGTATTAAAATTAGTAAGAAATGACCAAAGTCTTTTTTTTTTAATAGAGAAACTTTGAAGTCATAAGAAGCTACATGTAAAAAGAATGTCTAGAGTGCTTTGCTTTTTAGGAGCAAAAGAAATAAATGTTTCAACATTTTTTCATGCATCTCCTACCATTTTATGATGTATACTTCCTCTGATGTAATTCTTGAAATAGCCAAACCAACTACTGTTGGCAGTTTGTGCAGGAAATTGCATGTGAAGGTAATCAATAGTTTACACAAAGAATGGAAAGACAGTTAGTCAAAATAGTTTTTCATGTCTTGTAAAATGTTATCTTGATCCTTAAATATTTTTATTTGAGGCCATATATTGCTCTAATATTCATTTGTAGCTCTTTATAATACATTCTTGCTGATTTTCTCTTTTAGGATCGGAAATTGTCCAAATCAGAAAGGCAACGGTTTAAGGAGGAAGCTGAAATGCTGAAAGGGCTTCAGCATCCTAATATTGTTAGATTCTATGATTCCTGGGAATCTACAGTCAAGGGAAAGAAATGTATTGTTCTAGTTACAGAACTTATGACATCTGGCACATTGAAAACGTAAGTATAAGCTAGTGAAGCAT
>JANHFO010002800.1:116163-127873 GCA_032468095.1 Pareas carinatus | reverse complement strand
TATCAATTACCTTTTATCTGACCATTCCCATAGCCGCTTCTCTTTGGTCTGTCTCCCAAGATCACCCCTACAATAAGTTCTTTAGATTCTCTGCTCATCATCTTCGGTTCTGTTCAGTATGACCTTGTTAAGTGTAGGAGTCTACTAGGAGCAGAACCTTTTCAAAGTGATGAGAGCTTTGCAAAATCTCCATTTTAGGGAGACCTAGCTACCATGGAAACTGTATGTCTTTAGATCGTTTCAGAATATAAGCCTTTATTGACATTAAATATTTTCTTCAAACATTCTGGGGATTATGTGTTTTATATGTTTTTGTTTTTATTCTTTTAACTTTATTTGTTTATTGCTTTGCTCATAGTGCTGTCATACAGTTCTTCTGTTTTTGGCTAGACATATTTTTCTTCTGAAATGATAAACATAGAACTATTTAAGAAGCTCAGTGTTAAACGTATAATGAGTTCCCACTGCAGAAATTCAGCTTTTGCCTTACTCAGTGGCATCTAATTGGGACCAGGGAGATTGTTAATTGGATTTTCTGTGGGGAAAGTAATTCACTGAAAATATCTAAAGAAATGTTGTGCATTTTATTTTTATTTTTAAATGCCAATACCATGGCAAAACTGGTATAGTTGGATGAATAGATAATTATTATAATATGTGAGGAACACAGAGAAATTAAAACAGTGGCATAAAAAGCCCAGGAAAACAAATATAATGTTAAATTATAATAGGATAGCTTTATTTCTAATTGCAATCTGTTTCATTAAAAAATTCCTACCAACCACACTCAACTTGAACCATTGTGTATGATGTACAATCCTGATGGCACAGTGGTTAAAGTTCAGTATTGCAGGTAAATTCTGCCCACCTCCTAGAGTTCAATCCTGACAAGACTCAAGGTTGACTCAGCCTACCATCCTTCTGAGGTTGGTAAAATGGCAACCCAGATTGTTTGACACAATAGAAAAATCCAGAAAAACATTAACATATTAAACACAAATTCATACAAAGGATAGAAGAGTAAGTCTCATATCAAGATGGAATACATCGAATCAGAGTCTATATAACAACCACATGGCAGCACAGTATCATACATACTTATAGGAGGCAGTCACTGATGTTATCCCAGCATCTTAGTGTGTCCATTCAGATTTTAAATTCAGATTCTTTCAGCTTCCACTCAAGAACAGCTGGTATTGGTTACAAAGGTTTTATTTTGCAAAGCCTCAATCTATTCTCAGGCACTGATGTTCTCAGGGAGTCTGTGACCTTAGCCCACATGCAGCCTGAGTCATGAATATTGAAATGTGGATTGGCAGGTTCATGTTACATCCCTTGGGTGGCTTCTCATGATTTAAAGCAAATTATTCTTGTACAGCATTTATTCTTTGCCCTCATGTAGTGGAGATATGTCTCATTGACCATAAAACTTAATGGGTCATTGATGGAATTTATTCATGGCAGGGCCTCTAAAAATGCTCCTCTGATGATTTAAGATTACAAAATGAATTATACAGGCAGCTTTGAAGAGCCAGTTTGGGGTAGTGGTTAAGGCACCAGGTTAGGAACTGGGAGCTTGGGTGTCCTAGTCCACACGGATTACCTTGGGCCTGTCATGCTTTCTCAGCCCTAGGAATTCTAGGCAGTTGCCAGTAAAGCTACTTCAACATGTAGATAATGTCAGAAGCTCAGAACACTGACCATTGTTATGGCCTCATTCTGAGACAGCTAAAATTCTAAATTGCCTTCATGGCCAATTCAGCAAAGTATAGGTTGGAATCAACCTTCCTAAGCATGAGTCCCTATAACCAGATTGCTTTCTTCCAAATAGGGATGCATCTACTTGCATTAATAACTTAAGCTGTTAAGAAGCTCATTGTACCAGTGATGTTATTAGCTATTCAGCATTACTATTGGATCCAGTCGTGCTAACATCATTTTTAAGTGAAAGTGCAAAGATAAATCTCCAAGATCATGATGATGTTACCTAGTTTGAGTAATGAAATGTCGGCAAGAAAACAAGCTCAGAAAGAACCAAGGATCCCTCATTTCAACCCTGAGCTACAAATATTCTCCTTTATTGATACTGAATTAGTTCCAGACCCTGCACATTTAGAAGATGTAGACCAGGGTTTCCTAATCTTGTCAACTTTAAGGCGGGTGGAGTTCAACTCCCAGAATTCTCCAGAGCCAGAATGCTATGTATTTCCTGCACTTAGTAGAGATTATACCAGGTGACCTCCAAGACCCTTTCAAATTGAGGATTCTCTGGTTTCCATACATTGAATTCAAGGGGGAAATACCCGTCTATCAGACCATAGTGTTTTTTGAATAAGGCTATCAAAGGGCAGCCAACTGATTGTATTTAGTGTTATAGTTTTGTTTTATCATTCTGGGTTCAGGAAAGTCCAAAATCTCTTAAAACAGTTGTCTGTAGAAATCCATGTCAAATTACCTTTAGAATTCTTCAGACAGAATAGCTCCATGTGAGTCTTTGATTCCCACTGTAAAAATGTCAGTTTTCATCAGGCTTAGAAATATTATAAAATTTATCATAAAATAAAGCTTTTTAAAAAACCAGAAGAAATGCATATACTTTAACTATGAAAATTTGTTGTGGGATCTGTGCACCATATTTTTTTAAATGGGCTTTCTTATGCTTAAAAAAAATACAAAATATAGGGATGGTGATATCTTTCAGAAACCTAAGAACAGTATTTGCAAAGACAGGCACCAATTAGATGGAAGTTTCAAATGACCTTTGATCGTATTGCAAAAGTGAATGTGATCTGGGGGGTTTCCTGTCTCAAGAAATAATATTTGGCTTCAAAGGTGGTCATTTTGAAGCTTCTGACTGATGGTCATGCTGTGATTAACAGCATTGGAAACTGCTTGTTACTTAGTCAGATCATTGGCCCATTTAACACAATATTGTATGTACAGAATCATAGTTGGAAATGCTTTGGAAGTCATCTGATCAAACCCTCTGCTAAATGCAGGTCTGCAGTGCAGAATGAGACAACATCATACCTGATAAATAAATATACAGCCTCTGCTTAATTGTCCTGCAAATGTACCCCACAGGTAATCTGTTCCATTACCAAATAGCTCTTACTGCTAGGAAGTTTTCCTAAGGTGTAATCAAAATCTTCCTCGCAATTTTAGTCATCAAGAAGGAGGGCCCATTTTAGGAATAGACTTAGAAGTAATCTGACAGCTCAATCAGCATTTGAAATAAGAACGGAGTCCTTTTGTCTCTGGCCAGCCTGGCATACATTTCTCTTCAATAATTAGAACCAGTCAACCACATTATTAAGTCATGCTCAGATTGGCTGTGAAAGATTGTTGTGCAATGAACAGGTTGCTATAGCATCTGTACTGTCCAGTGTAGCTATCGGGTCATGGACTTTAGAGCAAGGGTAGAAACACATGCCTCACCAGCTCTTATTGAATGTAATGTCTTTTATCTTTCACCTATTTGAGGCTGCTAGTACTTGTTGTTTTAGAAATTAGAAATTAGAGGGCCACTGCTGACTTTTCTCTGCTTCAGAGATATATCCTCTTGAGAATGTTCATGTTGTCAGAGGATGCTAATGAGAAACTAAGAATATATTTGAGGGAGATGAAAGTAAAAGTAAATTAAAAGAATTGTGGGATACATGTAAAGCTCTGAAATCAAGGCTGATTTTTAAACTGGAAAATCGACACCCTTGCCTTTATTTTTACTTTGCTGTTACTGGCATTTCTGTAAACCTCCATTACCATTAAAGCTGCGATTGCCAAAACAGCAAAACAGCCATCAAGCAAATATAGCATTCTCCATTTTGTCTAACTGAAAATAGAGCTCTGTCTATAGAATTACAAATACAAAAATAACCACCATTTACTGAAGAAGTTATTTTAGTGGCTGTAATCAAATAGACTACAAAAGATTGGAGAGGGAGCTCAAAAGATTTATATGTAAAAGCATTGCTTCTTTTGATGCATGTACAGGAGAATTAATTTGCAAGTTATATTGTGCTTGTTCTTGCATAGGGGGACTTTATAATTCTTCAGTTATGGTATAGAAATCCCATTTATTCCAATAAGAATTACTTTTAAGCAAACATGCATACATTCGGACTGCAAATAATTTTAAGTGTCACTGTGAATGAATAATATATTAAGAAATAATAATCACTACCATTCAAAATATAAATTTTCAATAAAGTATTTCAGAACTGTACCATTTTAGCATGCCAATAGGAAATAGATCAATGAATGTTTCCCAATTATTTAGCTTTCTATGCACAGGTAGAGGATTTATGATGAGAAAAATGTTAGAGACATGTGATTTTATACTTCTGCATTTTGGATAAATGCAGACCCAGACTTGACTGGTTTTTTATCTGAACATGCCAAAAAGGTTTAAGTAAGGCACTATGCTGATTCTAAGTTCTAATAATACATATTTATGTTTATATGTCAATCATTATGAAGAATGTCATATATCTTGAGTTACTGGTTGTTTCAGCTTTATCTCTGGGATTAGTTCCACCCTTAAATATCCAAAAATTATTAGCCAATTAAGCCTCAACAAATTGTAGCATCTATTTTTGACTGACCTCAGAAATTAAAATTGGGCCTAGGTAATATTAGACAGGACCATCATGAAATTCCAGAAGATAACAATGGCACAAAACTTCATGGTGTTGCCAAACTAACAGTGTACTGTAGATAGAGGTAGTCAAAGAAGTTTTACTTAGTTTAAGACTCACTGAAGCTTGCTTTAGATCTGGAGGTGATATGATCAAATCATTCCTTCAAAACAAATTGGATACCCTTTCATTTCTTCAGCATCTGTCTCCTGACTTGGAACCGGACTGAATTTTTCTTCCAACATCCATGAATTGATTTGGCAGTTGGATCTATCCAATACTTATTTATCAATTCAATCTGATATTTCAAAAGTGATTCAGTTGACCTAACTTCTTTTTTTAAAAAAATGATGAATTGAATCAGAACTTGAGTAATTCACTCACTACTAATAGCTACTATCCTCTCCTGATTTAAGAGCAGCGGAACATCTATATTTTCATATTGTACATATTTTGGATTCAAAGTTAGAAATTCCTAATCTTGTTCCTCACTTTTCATACAACAGAGATGTGCAACCTGGACATTTTTAAACCCTTAGATCTCCCTTGATCATGATTGCTTAGATTAATATTAGTAATATAAAATAATGAATTGTAGTGCAAAATAATACAGTGCAAAGCCCTTCAAAGTTCTAGAGGTCTCGGTAAAACTGTCTCCAAAAGAAAGTTGGTTTAGAAACATTTTTCTTAAGCATTTTTAAATGTTTCAATTTGCAACCATTCACATATTTTTCATGACAACTTGCTAATAGATTTGACTAAAAAAAAGGCTTGCACCACATAACTTGTTTCATCTTAATAGCATGGAGAAAATTTAGATGGTTTGAGAACCGCAATTATACAAGTCTCAAATGGCATGTGATATGCCATTTAAGATCCACTTATTAAGAATTATTAAAAGTTGAAGTCTTGAGTAAGAATTTTCCAAAGCCAGTTCTTGGGGATGTGTCTTTAAGCAAGCATCTTATTTAACAAATTGAATCTGAACTTTGGCATTTTTTCAGTCCCCTTTTGGTGACAGTAGTGGTCTCTGTGCCAGAGATGACGTTTTGCATTGCCCTGATTGGAATTGCTGAAAATTGATAGCAGAATGGCTTGTCATTTGGAAGAAAGAAATACACAGAAAATATTTTTTAAAACCTCCTCATGTTTCATGGGGGAAATCATTGGAAGCATTTGCATTTTTTGCAGATCAGCCCACAAATGCAGATTTCCTTAGTTTCTTTTAAAAGGGGGGACAAATGGAAAATTGCTTATCTTTAAATATAGCATGTGGAAGAAAAAACAATGTGAAGGTAGAGATCTACACATCTGAAAGGAGTTGGAGCAGATAATGCTTTTCTAATCCTCATGCGAGCTCCAAGGAGAGGTACAAAATATGCCATTTAATCCTTAGCAAACTAAAGGGTTTTTTTTATGGAAAAGCATATATTTTAGAGTAGTTTCAAAAAAACACATAAATATTGCAGGTAGACTACATAAAAAATTGTGTATTGTTAAAATTCCTCCACAACTACATCCCTGAACTCCATTCAAGAAAACCCTGTTTCAAGGTGAATCTACAAAACCCAGCTATTATTGTTATTGTCCTGGTTATGTGGATATTGCTTTGCATTTGTTAACATAATTATTTTCATTTTATGCCTGTTAAAGATATTCACCTGTGGCATCGGTTTCTTCAGGCATTCAAATTAATTTCCAGAGGATATTAGAGACACTGTTCATTCATGCTGAACTATTATCCTGTGTTTGACCTGTAAGATATACCTATTTCTTTACAGACAAGTAAGGCAATTCTTTCCTACAGACAAATAAGACAAAAAAATGTTCTCAGAAGACTTGCACATGTAATAATTTGTTTATAAGTTTACCTTCTTTTTATTTCTTCCACTGGAATTGCCTTACTTGAAATAAGTTAAGCAGCTAAATGTCCTGCCATTTCAATTCAATTTTATAGTTACTAAGATTGTTGGATGAGCAGGCACAAAAACGGGCAGGGAATTTTGGTGTTTTCTTTTATTTTTGCTTGGTTGTTACACTGAAATGTTTTTAGGATTTTATAAAATAGACTTTTTTCTGAAGCATCTGGCTTGTTTCTGATTACAGAAGTTACTACACCCTTTTTTGCCCTTCAGCCCCAGCCTTTGCAGGGACTTTGCAGGACTGTCACTAAGTGACCCACTTTTTTATTACAGTAAGTTAAAAAAAGACTAATAGATCCCCTGGTGCAAGCAGTCAAAGAAAAGAAGAACCTATGGCTCAATGGCCATAGCGCAGTGATGGCTAACCTTTTAGATACTGAGTACCCGAACAAGTTGCAGCTAATGAGTTGCAGCTTGTGATGTCATCTCCTGGCGGTGCTGCTCTCGTGTCATTTCCTGGCACCGCTACTCTCTTTCTGAGCATGTGCATGGCCCTGTGATGTCATCGCCTGGTGCCACTACTCTTTTCTGAGCATGCTCAACTCTGCGGCGATGCTCAGACAACTTGGCTTCGGTGCCAGAAGAGAAGACTTTGTGTGCCCACTGTGGCACGCGTGCCATAGATTCGCAATCACTGGCCTAGCATGTAATCCAACCCAGGTTCAAATCCCATCAGAGGATATGTCTCACTGATGAAAGCAGAATAAGCTAGAAATGGCCACCTGAGACTCTCTTTCTTTGTTTGTTTGCTTGCTTGTAAAAATTTCTTATTTTATTAAGTACTATAAGATTTTTTCATTAAGAGACAATATAAAATGTGTTGTAACTTTATTTCATAAATAATATAAATAAGAAATTATCAGCTAGGCACAAGACTTTGGAACTTCCTGTGCAATCTCATGTAATAGAGAGCAAATGTGGGACAGTGCTTAGTATATCAGAGAAGATTTAACTCCATGTTTCATCATGGAGCTTGATGAAACTGGACAGTCTTGTTCCTAGGGATATTATGTGGTGGAGAAGTGTGTAGCTGTCTTGCGATAAAAGGAAATGAAGATAAGTGTAAGATTGTGGAACCCTTTTCTGCAGAGAGGGAAGTTGTTAAAAGGAATGTGTGTGGTGTTGTTTCTTCCTATCTACCCTCCTTTCTTCCCAAAGGGAAATAAAAGGGTGCAGAAATGACATAGATACATAAAAGGAGAGGAAATAATAATAGCAGTAGAATTATTGGGGGGGGTGTTGATAAGGAAGAGGGGGGAGGAGGAGGAGGAGGATTTTGGAAAGAATCCACTGTGCCCCCATATTATGTTACACCTAAGTGGTTGATACCTTTAAACTTAATTTAACGTGGAAATAGGGATGTGTGTTCTATGAATAAAGCAAAATTCAAAACCATAATTTATTGTTAAGTTGATTGTTTGCAATTGTGACATTGCATGATTTGCCAGTAGATATGGATAATTTTCTCCTGGCTTAGTTTACACCTTTAAACACCAGTAAACCTAGATGAAAAAGTAGAGAAAAGGTATGATAAAACACCCTGGAGTAGAGCAAACCACTCAAACACTCTTATTTACAGTGTTATGATACACATTTGCAATATTCAGGTTGCCTTGAATTGCATCCCTAGGTACATTTTAAGAATTGCTTCAATAAATACTAAATTATTGTAAATTCTTTTGTCTTGATGCAATTTGTGGACATTTTTGTCAGAACCCTCAGGATGCATCTGGCACTCCCATCTGTTTCTCCAGCTGTACAAAAAGAAAAATTGCCTTGAGCCACTACCCCAATTGATTGGTGGATGAAATAATGCAGATGTCCCCATTGAAGATATTCTTCTTCCAGCAAATAATTGCACATTGACTCAAACTTAGAGAAAATAAGGCTAGCTATGGGTCCCCTATCAACTGACCAGAATGAGGCACAAAAGATTGTGTGCCTCATGCTTATAGAAGTTAGTTAACTCAGTTTTGGTACATGATGTCTTGCAATGTTTTAATTTACTAGAGGCATGGGTGGACTTTTAAGGCCTATGAGTGTATTTGGAATGCTAAAGGCAGATTATATAGTATCTCACAAAATAGTTGTGGTGGGTACCATGATGCATATTGTCAACCACAAAAGAACTGTGCTTAGAAAACAGTAAGGAAGCTAAGCTACTCCCCACTAGGCCTTCTAGTTTTCCCCCAGATTCTCCTATCTATCCTACTTGATTTTTTGTGGGGTATAGTCACAAAACAACTAGGCTTCGGCTCCTGGCCATTTTGACTTTCTGAGAAGGTTTACAAGGTCTACCTAACTATAGTTCAGGGCATCTTTTCTCAGTAAAGATATTGTTTTGCAACCTGCCCTTCCCTTTTTTATTATTATTATTAGCCAAGTGAGTCTGGCACCAAAGGAGGTATATCAAAATATCACACTACTTACTGCTGCTTGAATTTTATAGGATTTTTTTAAAGAAAGTTTTAAATCAGAGATTCCCAAACTTTCTCAGTTCAGGGCACCCTTAGTGTCTCAGTAATTGTTTTATGGCATCTGTAGGCTAAAACCGGGAACTACTGCTGTGTTTTTTTCAAAAACTAAAAATATCTCATGGAGTCCTGGAGGCTGCAGTGTAGAGATCAAGAACTGTGGGCACCAAATGATTGTTGAGAGAATATTTGGTATTCTTCAGGTATAAACACTTCTGGAAAGACACTGCCCTAAATGGCAACATTCAAACACTAGAAATAAGGAAACAGCTCAGGAGACTGAGAAGAATTGACCAAAATATGACACATCAGAGCTTTTTGAAGAAGGATGGTGAAAATCTACATTATACTTCCTTCTCCATCTAGTATCTTTAAGAAATAAGAGTAAAATGAAACACTCAATACCAGTATAGACTGAGAATTTACAGGAATTTTCAGAGGGGAAGGTAACAAGAAGGGTTAGAAGGAAAAGAAGAGACAAAGAAACAAGATAAGTAAGGAAGGATGGACGGAAGATGACAGAAGAGAAAAGAACGGAAAAGAAAAGGGAACAGGAAGGAAGAGAAGGAACAAACAATGTAAGAAAGAGAAATTAGAGCAAGAGGAAAGAAGGAATAAACAACAAAGAAAGAAAAGAGTGAAGAATAAGGGGAGAATGAAAAGTGGAAAGAAGGAAAAAGGAAGCGGTAAGATCTGTAGGAGAAAGAGAAGAGTAGGATGAGGAGAAGGAAAGGATATAGGGAACAGAGGAAGAGTGGAAAGGGGGCAGCGGAAAGAAAGAAAGAACAAAAAATGAAGGAAAGAAAAAGGAAAGAGGGAGAAGGGAATAAAAGAATAAATGCAAAATTGAGATAAAAAGAAGATCAAACAAGAAATTTGTATATTATATTTGATAGATATATTTCATATAGTTTATATGAAAGTTGAATGCTTTGAAATGTCTGCTTTCAAGTCTCTATTATATTATTTTTAGGGGGAAACTGTACAGTAAAACCTTGAATTGCGAGTATAATTAGTTCCAGAACCATGCTTGTAATCCAAAGCACTTGTATATCAAAGTGAATTTTCCCATAAGTAATAATGGAAACTCAGCTGATTCATTCCATAATCCTCCTCGCTCTCCCTTCCACTCTCCCCTATCCTTCCCCTGCCTTCCTCTCCATTACATGATTCATGCCAATTAGCTGGGGCTCTTGGGGCTTCCCCCTGTGCCCAACAGCAGATTTGGAACTTTAGAAAAAAATAACAAGTTAAAATTTATTTAAAATGTTTGCTCATCTTGCAAAACACTCGCAGACCAAGTTACTCGCAATCCAAGGTTTTACTGTAACAGAAAAAATGAAATATTAGAGAGAAGGCCTTTCATGCAATTATTCTTTCTGTGAGGAAACAGCAGCTTAGAAGCTCATTTTAAAAGGGGAAAATGTTGACTGAACTGTTTTGTACCCAGGGTCAACACTATGAAGAAGAAAAAAGAGCGTTAAGCCACGAAATAATAGCCCTCAATAACCATTTGATAGAAGCCAAGGTGACAATCGATAAGTTATCAGAAGATAATGTAAGTATTTTCTCTACTACAATATATAAAAAGATAACCGTAAAAATTGGTTAGCTTAATGACCAACTGGTTGGTCCCAACTGTGGTCACTGAATAAGAATTACTTGTACTCCACTTATTTTACTTGTTAAAGGTTTAACAAAATACGTTGCTTATTTTTTTTCTAACAAATGGGAGAATGATCTCTGTCTCAAATGGAGCCAGCAGCTACTGACACCTTCATTAGATTCTAATTATAGACTATAATGATGGTCTACACTTCCAAGTGTTACTTTTTCCGTCCAGAAAAAGACATTGTTAGCACCCAACCAAACCTGACAACAGGTTTGACCACAAAACCTTTCTAACTACAGAGCTATCATGGCAATTATGATTGGAGGAACATCTTCAAACTATCTCTTATGTCTCGGGGTGTTCAGCCTTACCAAGAACAAAACTTAAAGCATGAAAGTTATTCTGTTGCATTCCAATTACCAGGAATGAGCCATTCATAAATTTTCCATCTTGTAAGAATTCAGTCTCACTTTATTTGACCCTCTTCAGGCTAAAACATATGAAGAATTGTTGCAGAAATTGGGTATGTCTGGTCTAGTGAAAAGAAGAACTAGAAGTGACTTGATAGCAGTGTTCCATTATTTGAGCTGCTACCCCAAAAGAGGGGTCAATATATTTTCCAAAGCACCAGAAGGCAAAACAAGAAGCAATGAATGGAAACTGATCAAGGAGAGAAGCAACCTAGAACTAAGTGTGAACAATCAACCAGTAGAACGACTCGCCTTCAGAGGTTGTAGGTGTTTCATAACACTTTTAAAAAGAGACTGAACAGTCAGTTGTCTGAAATGGGTTGGGTTAGAAGACCTCCAAGATCCCTTCCAACTCTGTTATTCTGAAAGCATCCAGTCTCTGATGCAGAGCTATCATAACCTCTGTTTGACTATAATCAGACTATAATTTTAAGGGATCAGTTATTTAAACCAGTAGCACCAACCTTTTGGACCTCAGGGACCACTAAATTCATAATTTTAAATCCCACAGACCACTGATATGAATTTTTTAAAAAGATACATACATTTGTAAAATAATGATCAGAGAACTTTCATTTTATTAATATAAAAGGCA